>SJYC01129413.1:0-39707 GCA_006408675.1 Madoqua kirkii | reverse complement strand
AAGCAATAATAATTACATTGAAAAGTTTAAATCAAACCAAATAAGAAATAAAAACACAATTCTCACTGTAGATAACTTCTTTATCATTTAGTTTATATACTCTTTTGACTTTTTTATATAAGTAGCTACATATAAATCTAAAAAATAGAACCAGTACTACATATCCTTTGAAATACAAAGTGACTGGAAAAAAGAAAAAAAAACCTTTTTTTTCTTTGTTCTGGGCTTAGTAAGTGATGATAGAGATTTAGCAATCAATTATCAGGATTTGGATTGCAAAAATCAGCAAGTAGAATACCAGATGTGAAAGCTTCCCACTGAAATTCTCACTTCTTTTGAAGTGTGAGATTAATGATCTATATCAGATGGTTGACCTCATTATAGCCAGACTTAATGTGAAGTATTTCAGATGGCTACAGGATGATACAGGTGTGGCTGGTAACAAAGCCTCTCAGAACTGAGATAAATTAGCTTGGCTTCATCACTATGATTCACTTTCTCATAGAGCAAGGGGGGAAAAAGTTCCTTGACTGATGAATTAAGTTCTTATTGCAGATTAAAAATAAAGTACATCAGTAACTTTTCAGTGGACATATATGTCAAATTCCTCTATCAGAATTGCCATACATATAGAGTAGACATTTTGTTTTCTTTCAGAGGAAGGGGAAAATAGGGACAAAGAATAATTTGTCATGAATGTACAACTTCTGAGCTGATGGAAGAAGCATACAGATTAGCTTTTTACAGATAAAACCTTTTTCGTCTATAGAATAACTTGTAGTAAGCAAAATCAGTGACCCAGATCTTTGCTCAAATGCCAAACTTAGGGATGTGTTGACATAAAGCAAATGAAAGTATCAAGCAAATTGTTAGCAAAATATTCTCCTATTCTTGCATTATCTTATTTGACCATGTAGACCTATCTCAGATTTCCAGAGAATTTCCCAGAAATATTTACTTATCGTTCCTGTCTGGTTAAAGTAGAATGGTCAATACAATCACTCTTGATTTCCCCTAAGGATGACCCACCCTTGACTCCAGCCCTGACTCCCATCTTTGGAATCAACATCAGTTGTTACCTGAAGGAGAGAGTAGGTAGCAATATCTACAATTAACGTGATTCTACCATCAATTCCTCAGTATAACAGAGGAAAGAAACTCTGGAGTCTCAGAAATTCATCCTGAATCTAACAATGTCCATACACGTTTCCAGGTTAACACAGTGTCAACTTAACCAATTTGCACATATTTATTATAGATTTCAGTGTCTTCACCTATAAAATAAAGCAGTGGGATTTTGTTGATTCTTTAACTCCACTCTCTGGATTCCTGAGTTATTTCAAAATTGTTTCCTTGCCCTCTTTTTTGTTTGTCTTTTGGTTGTGCTGTGTGGCATGCATGATCTTAGTTCTCCGACCAGAGATCAAACCTACATCTTCTGCTGTAGAAGCAGGAGTCTTAACCACTGGACTGACAGGACAGTACTGAAGTTACTTTTTTTTATCTTTTAATAATTTCTATATGCATATTTCTATTTGGAATTTCTTTAAGCAGCTTCTGCTGAAAATTACTACCAGGTTGACTTTACATACATCTCTTTGTGAATGAAGGAGAATCACTGTAGCACATTCCTGGTGCTACTATGAGGATTAAACAGTAAAAACATATACTCTGCATGTGTGTTTTACTATTAGAATTACATTTTTGTTAAAATTTCAACTTCGTTGTAAAATTTCATGTATATATTCCAATCCCAAAGAAAGGCAATGCCAAAGAATGCTCAAACTACTGCACAATTGCACTCATCTCATATGCTAGTAAAGTAATGCTCAAAATTCTCCAAGACAGGCTGTAGCAATATGTGAACCACGAATTTCCAGACATTCAAGCTGGTTTTAGAAAAGGCAGAGGAACCAGAGATCAAATTGCCAACATCCGCTGGATCATTGAAAAAGCAAGAGAGTTCCAGAAAAATCTCTATTTCTGCTTTATTGACTATGCCAAAGCCTTTGACTATGTGGATCACGATAAACTGTGGAAAATTCTGAAAGAGATGAGAATACCAGACCACCTGACCTGCTCCTTGAAAAATCTGTATGCAGGTCAGGAAGCAACCGTTAGAACTGGACATGGAACAACAGACTGGTTCCAAATAGGAAAAGGAGTACATCAAGGCTGAGTCCCTTGGACTGCAAAGAGATCCAACCAGTCCATTCTGAAGGAGATCAGCCCTGGGATTTCTTTGGAAGAAATGATGCTAAAGCTGAAACTCCAGTACTTTGTCCACCTCATGTGAAGAGTTGACTCACTGGAAAAGACTCTGATGCTGGGAGGGATTAGGGGCAGGAGGAGAAGGGGACTACAGAGGATGAGATGGTTGGATGGCATCACTGACTCGATGAACGTGAGTCTGAGTGAACTCTGGGTTTGGTGATGGGCAGGGAGGCCTGGCATGCTGTGATTCATGGGGTCGCAAAGAGTCGGACACAACTGACCGACTGAACTGAACTGATATATCTCATGAATAAATATATGTATGTATGTATAGGGATAAGTAGATATAAATATGTATAAACATAGTAGCATATATAAACATAGTGGCATAGAAGCATATATAAACATCAGTGTCTCTTTAGTCCAGGGCTTTTCAATCCATCTGTAATGAAGAAACAGAGTCTTTAAAAGTTATTGTTATTGAAAGTGAAAGCTTTCACTTTCAATAATAATATTTATATCTACTTATTATATTATAACTACTTATATCAGTATAATACTATTTATATCTACTTGTCCATATACATTGTCCAAATTTATTTACATTCATATATTCATTCACAAGATATATATATACAAAACTTTTACAAGATTTAAAAATATATAAATGCAGTAACATATGTATTGAAAACAGTATCTCTTTAATCCAGTGTTTTTTATTCAATCTGTAGTGAAGAAGCACTTTTTAAAAGTTATTATTATTATCTTAATCCCATGGGAATCCACATTTTGTAAAATATAATTAAAATACCAAATTTCTACAAAAAGTTTTTGTTTCCTGTCTCCTTGCAGACTAGTAACAAACAGTCTGAAATAGACCATCCAAGGTCTGTCAACCACATTTTGAGCAGACCGACTTCAGAGCGTGAGATTACATAAAACTTTCCATTTCTTTCTTTATATTTTATGTAGTTTGATTTTAATGCACATTTTATTTCTAAATAAAGAGAAGAGAAAAGTAAAGTAATTTAGTAAAGTGGTCTGCTGTGCTTGGTCGCTCAGTCATATCCAACTCTTTGCAAACGCACGGACTGTAGCCTGCCAAGCTCCTGTGCCCACGGGGATTCTCCAGGCAAGAATACAGGAGTAGGTTGCCATTTTCTCCTTCAGGTTTTAGTAAAATAAATTTAGTTTTTTATATTTATCTATGTGACTAGAAAAACATACACTCAATTGTTAATCTAAGTGATCCTTGGTTGAAAATAAATGAAAAGCATGTCTTTCACTTTTTTAGGAGGTGGGTATTTGTATTTCTCAGTATTCCATGATCATCCATTGTAAAACAAAGAGCAATGTAAAGGCTGTTACCAAGTTGGGTTAACTGTTAACTTTTGGGTTAACACAGTTCTTCCCTTCCATTTATATTCTTTTAAAGGGATTTCTCAAGGAGGAATTTTGTATGGCTTTGGTATGATTCCTGTTCTAGCTCTGTATAAATTCTAGTTAAAAAGAGATGTAATTTGTCACCCCAAAATATCATTCATCAATTTTCATTCATTGGTCAATATTCACTTAATCAAGTCGCAAATATTTACGAAGAAATTCTTCAGAGAGTAGTTGCCTGGTTCTCTAGCAATAGTTGACCTATTATTTCCAAGGCAACTGATGCTGATATTCAACATGCTTTAATTTTCTAGCTAGCATTTGAACATTCAGCTAACAATTTACCAAATATTTAATGGCATCACACTGTGAATGATCAGGTATCATACTAGCTCCTAAGGATAAAGTGTGGAGGAAAGAGACACAGTCTCTGTCTTCCTAGACTGGATAAACTGGCAGAGATGGTTGATATGGAGAAAGTATCTACATGTTCTGGAAGCAATGTGGAGAGGAAGGGGAAAGGAGAGCAAGAAGGGTGTAGGAGACTGCTTTCAAATCAGTGTGAGCCAGCTAACCAGAGATTATTATGATTTATTTCTTCAGATAGTCTATTTATTATACATTACAAAAAAGAGTCACCAAGACATTTCTAACTGACCTCACATTTTTTTTAATTAAAAAAGTTTCACTTGTTTGTATGAAAAACAACAGAGTGAGAAAGGTTAAGAGAAAATAAAACTGCCCCTTGAAAGGGTACTTTCAGTCATAGAGCAGCATGCAGGGTTTTTCACTGTGTCTTGCAGTGGCTGGCATGGAGGTGCTGACATCTGCTATCATTATTCCTGAGCAGACATAGACTTGCCAACCCAGCAGCTCAGAATTTAATGACGCGGGTTCACTGATGATTTTTCTCTTGAGAGGGATTGCAGGAGTTTAAGGCAGTACCAATTTATCCTTTTCTTGTTTCTGTCCTTTTACAAATTCAGTGTGGTAAACATAGTTTTCACCATAATAGCTAACATGTTCTGTGCATTAGTTAAATGCCAGTAAAGTACTGTGCTAAACCGGATGGGGAAGGAAGTGGGAGGGGGGTTCAGGATGGGGGACACGTGTACACACATGGCTGATTCATGTCAGTGTATGACAAAACCCACTACAATATTATAATTAGCCTCCAATTAAAATTAATTAATTAATTTTAAAAAGTCACAAACAGATCTCTTACTTTGTTTGACTTAATGAAAGCATTATTGTTTTTATTCCATTTTTCAGAAGAGAAACTGCAACATGAAGAAAATAAGTAATTTTTCCAGAATCACAGGGCACAGGGACAAAGCCGAGCTCACAACAAGCAGTTTGAGGGTCTAAACTGCCACTGCAGCCATCTTCCAGAGACAGCTCAGTGGCCCCATGGGCATAACTTCAATCTATTTTAAGAGGTGGTGCACAATTTCTTAAGGGATTAGATCCTCTCTTTAGAACAGATTCAAGAATCAGACTCACCAGTCTGAGGAAGTATCAAATAATGATTGTAATGAAAATAACAAGGAAGAACTAGGTGCTCATCAATCAAAAGAAAACTCAGCTCTGAGACAGTGAGAAACTATAGCTCAATATTCACAATAGTAGCCAACATTTGAGCTCCAGTGAAGCTATATCAGGGGGCTTCCCCAAGGGCTCAGCAGCAAAGAACCCATCTGCCAACACAGGAGACATAACAGACACAAGTTCGATCCCTGATTGGGGAAGATACACTGGAGGAGGGCATGGCAACCCACTCCAGTATTCTCGCCTGGAGAATCCCATGGACAGAGGAGCCTGGTGGGCTACAGTCCATGAAATCACAAAGAATGGGACATGACTGAAGCAGATAAGCATGCACACACGAAGCTGTATCAGCAACACTGAGTGGGTGTGATCAGGGCCTTTGCCTTTACCAGACAAAAACTTGACCTTTACATAACACGGAATTAGAGCTGTTTTGTCTCGCTGTTGTTCTTCTGTCTTGCTGCTGCTGCTAAGTCGCTTCAGTCATATCCAACTCTGTGTGACCCCAAAGACAGCAGCCCACCACCCTCCCCCATCCCTGGGATTCTCCAGGCAAGAACACTGGAATGGGTTGCCATTTCCTGCTCCAATGCAGGAAAGTGAAAAGTGAAAGTGAAGTCGCTCAGTCATGTCCAACTCCTAGCCTACCAGGCTCCTCCATCCATGGGATTTGCCAGGCAAGAGTACTGGAGTGGGCTGCCATTGCCTTCTCCGTCTTCTGTCTTAGACAAGGCTAACTTAGCATGAGTAAAGAGGAACTTGCACTGTGCACCCCCCAACTCAATTGCACACACACACGCAAAGGTGACCTCCATATGAAGAAGTCACTGCTCCCTAGGAGGGGAGTGACGCATGAAACTGGTATCATTTGTATCACTTACAAGGTGACATGAAAGTGAAAGTGAAGTCGCTCAGTCATGTCCGACTCTTGGCCCTGTGAATTGTAGCCCACCAGGCTCCTCTGTCCATAGGATTATCCAGGCAAGAATACTGGAGTGGGCTGCCATTTCCTTCTCCAGGGGCTCCTCTGGATCCAGGGATCGAACCCGGGTCTCTTGCATTGCAGGCAGCTGTTTTAACCTCTGAGCCACCAGAGAAGGTGACATGAGTGCATATTAAACTCCTGTCTAATATTGATCAAGCTGAATCTTTCTAAAAAATGATATCATTGTTCCAGCAGCATATCCCCTCTGGATCCTTACACAGATACCAAATCATTTTGATGAAAATAAATAAACAAATAAACATATAAAAAAACAAGTAGTGGAAGACCACGAATACTCAGAGGATCGTCCTGAGTTTATTATTCCCAAGATCTGAGAGATATCCACCTGCTGTTTGGGGGCTGCTGGAGCTGTTATTCTTGCTTTCCTAGTGAATTAAACAAGTCTCAGGGTACCTGTTATCTATATCTAATGATGAGGCCGCCACCCACTGGCATATGTAACCTCATCACACACTATTTTCTTAGGGAGAGAGAAAGATAATTAAAAGTAACAAATGGATTCATTTCTTATTTCTCCTCTGGGACCACAAAAAATTTCTGCTACCCAAAATCAGAGCAATGGTTCATAATATTTTATCTTTCCCTTTTATCCCAATGGAGACAGATTAATTAAACAAGAATAATACTCAACTAACTCATTCCAAATAGGAAAAGGAGTACGTCAAAGCTGTATATTGTCACCCTGCTTATTCAACTTATATGCAGAGTACATCACGAGAAACGCTGGGCTGGAAGAAACACAAGCTGGAATCAAGATTGCTGGGAGAAATCTCAATAACCTCAGATATGCAGATGACACCACCCTTATGGCAGAAAGTGAAGAGGAACTAAAAAGCCTCTTGATGAAAGTGAAAGAGGAGAGTGAAAAAGTTGACTTAAAACTGAACATTCAGAAAACAAAAATCATGGCATCTGGTCCCATCACTTTATGAAAAATAGATGGGGAAACAGTGGAAACAGTGTCAAACTTTATTTTGGGGGGCTCCAAAATCATTGCAGATGGTGACTGCAGCCATGAAATTAAAAGATGCTTACTCCTTGGAAGAAGTAGCATATTGAAAACCTAGATAGCATATTGAAAAGCAGAGACATTACTTTGCCAACAAAGGTCCGTCTAGTCAAGGCTATGGTTTTTCCAGTAGTCATGTATGGATGTGAGAGTTGGACTGTGAAGAAGGCTGAGCAGTGAAGAATTGATGCTTTTGAACTGTGGTGTTAGAGAAGAGTCTTGAGAGTCCCTTGGACTGCAAGGAGATCCAACCAGTCCATTCTGAATGAGATCAACCCTGGGATTTCTTTGGAGGACTCAGATATGCAGATGACACCACCCTTATGGCAGAAAGTGAAGAGGAACTAAAAAGCCTCTTGATGAAAGTGAAAGAGGAGAGTGAAAAAGTTGACTTAAAACTGAACATTCAGAAAACAAAAATCATGGCATCTGGTCCCATCACTTTATGAAAAATAGATGGGGAAACAGTGGAAACAGTGTCAAACTTTATTTTGGGGGGCTCCAAAATCATTGCAGATGGTGACTGCAGCCATGAAATTAAAAGATGCTTACTCCTTGGAAGAAGTAGCATATTGAAAACCTAGATAGCATATTGAAAAGCAGAGACATTACTTTGCCAACAAAGGTCCGTCTAGTCAAGGCTATGGTTTTTCCAGTAGTCATGTATGGATGTGAGAGTTGGACTGTGAAGAAGGCTGAGCAGTGAAGAATTGATGCTTTTGAACTGTGGTGTTAGAGAAGAGTCTTGAGAGTCCCTTGAACTGCAAGGAGATCCAACCAGTCCATTCTGAAGGAGATCAGCCCTGGGATTTCTTTGGAAGAAATTATGCTAGAGCTGAAACTTCAGTAGTTTGGCCACCTCATGCGAAGAGTTGACTCCTTGGAAAAGACTCTGATGCTGGGAAGGATTGGGGGCAGGAGGAGAAGGGGATGACAGAGGATGAGATGGCTGGATGGCATCACTGACTCAGTGGACGTGTCTGAATGAACTCTGGGAGCTGGTGATGGATAGGGAGGCCTAGCATGCTGTGATTCATGGGGTCACAAAGAATCAGACATGACTGAGCGACTGAACTGAACTGAACTCATTAGTTCTTTGGGGATTCGAAAAGCAAATTGCAAATAGGATCACCTTGCCAATCCTGAAAAATTTTAAACTGCATTTAAATACAGCTGTATTATTACAGGTGTATATTCATTATTCATTCATTTGTTCAACCATAATCCCCACTAAATATTAACTACATATAAAAATACTGCCATTTCCCAGAGAGAGAGAAAGAAGAAAGTCACCTTAATTTTCCTTTCTATCCAACCACCACCCCTGAAATTAGTGCAGAATACATGTACATAAATAATCGTAATGTAAGGCACAGCGTCTTTCTATAATAAAAGATTAGGATATTGTGAAAAGAAAGTGCGGGTGGATCAGGAGTTCTATAGAGTAAATGAAAACCCTACACAAGTTGGCCAAAAAAAGAAAAAAGATGTTTACCTGCTTCCTTAGCCATAATGCACCAGTGAAGATCTAGTTGCAGGCTAGGTTTCATCCAGCAATTTGAATCTCTTCCCAGTGGCTGCCCTGAGCCCCATGATCTTACCTGATGGTAGCAACATGGCTATCAGTATTCCACAGCTCACATATTCTTACCCCACATCTAGGGAAAAAAGAGAAAGATTCTGTTTCATGGACGCCCCAGCGAAGTCGCCTCTCATCACTTGGACTCTGATTGTCTTAAGCCTCAATCCCAAACCAATTATTTTGACCAGAAGTGTGAGTATTCTAATTGGCTTAAGCCAACCATGGCCAGCCTTGGGTTAAGGAAAGGATCAAGACCACCAAAACCACATGGCAGAAAATAGAAGGATAACTTCACAAAGAAAAATTAGGGTTGTGTAGGTCAAAGAAGAGGACATGGATACTAGGCCAGCAATAATACCTAATGGTGGGAACCAACTGTGAGAGGGAAAAGAGGAAGGTGGAGGGTAATACAGAGGCTCCCTAGAGACCCTGTTAAACAGGGTCTTGATTAGAAGATAAGAAGCATCTGTAATTGAAGATATCAAGCAGATGACTTCAGTCTATGACCCCTGCTGTCACTTCTCTACTTGAAAAGGCCACCAGAACTGCTGCTAGGAGTTTCGCAAGATCATCAGCTCCTCCTCACCTGCCTCACCAGCTACAGGACCATGGCCACAACTTTTGTTAATGTCTGAGCAATTACTAAGACCATAATAGAAATAGCTTTCAAATGACTCCTGGTAAGGTAGGCATGGCTTGAAGATAACTGTTCAATAGAAACATGACTGAACTTAACTATCTCTTCATGAAAAAGCGCTGGGCCTATGCATACAGTAGATGGCTTCCCTAGGGCCTCAGCGTAAAGGATCCACCTGCCAATGCAGGAGATGGGTGTTCAGTCCTTGGTTCAGGAAGACTCCCCTGGAGAAGGAAATGGCAACCCACTCCAGTATTCTTTTCTGGAAAATCACATGGACAGAGGAGCCTGGCAGACTATGAGTTGCAAAATGGTTGGACACAACTTAGCAACTAAACAGCAAAGCACACAGATGCATGAACCACTTAATGAACAGCAGTCACTTAATGAAAATTTATTGCAAGGGAGAATGAGGTGGTAATTGCTTTACATTCATTATATCTGATCATATGAAACATACAGGAAATTAATGAGGTAAAAACTATTTGGAGAAGACTCTTGAGAGTCCCTTGGACTGCAAGGAGGTCCAACCAGTTCATCCTAAAGGAGATGAGTTCTGGGTGTTCATTGAAAGGACTGATGCTGAAGCTGAAACTCCAGTACTCTGGCCACCTCATGCAAAGAGCTGACCCATTGGAAAAGGCCTTGATGCTGGGAGGAATTGGGGGAAAGAGGAAAAGGGGACGACAGGATGAGATGGCTGGATGGCATCACTGACTCGGTGGACATGAGTTTGAGTGAACTCCGGGAGTTGGCAATGGACAGGGAGGCCTGGCGTGCTATGATTCATGGGGTCACAAGGAGTCGGAGACAACTGAGCGACTGAACTGAACTGAACAGAATTAAAACACTATTTTTATACTCATTTTTACAGATAGAAAAGTTGAGGTCTAAAATTACAGAGAGAATATAGTGAAAATGGAATCTGACTGTAAAGATTTCTGACAACAAAACCTGAAACCTATGC
Organism: Madoqua kirkii; assembly: GCA_006408675.1. Lineage (NCBI taxonomy): Eukaryota > Metazoa > Chordata > Mammalia > Artiodactyla > Bovidae > Madoqua > Madoqua kirkii. The sequence goes on along the minus strand of SJYC01129413.1, from coordinate 29,361 downwards.
TCTTACACTTTATAACTACATTTGATAGGCTGGAAACTCTTGAAGTGTGTATAATTCATAAAATGAGATACACGTGCTTTATGTTATACAAATTATGAATTGGCAACACCAAACACCTAAAGGAGATTTTGTAGTCCTGAAGGTTTAAATTTTCAGTATGGCCAAATGTCCACAGTGATGAGAAGAACTAGAATGTAAAAATAATCTGAAACAGTGTTTTTTAAAGAAATTATTTGTATTTTTCTTGGAATACATTATATTATTTTTCTCTTCCCAGATACACTCATACATATATATTATCCTGAAAAAGTGGAAGTGAAAGTTACTCAGTCATGTCTGACTCTTTGCGATCCCGTGGACTATACTATCTATGAAATTCTCCAGACCAGAATACTGGAGTGGGTATCCATTGCCTTCTCCAGAGAATCTTCCCAACCCAGGGATCGGACCCAGGTTTCCCAGGTCTCCCACATTGTATGCAGATTCTTCACCAGCTGAGCCACCAGGGAAACCCAAGAATATTGGAGTGCATAGCCTGTTCCTTCTCCGGCAGATCTTCCTGACCCAGGAATCCAACTAGGGTCTCCTGCATTGCAGGCAGATTCTTTACCAGCTGAGCTACCCACTATTTTATATGAACTGATCTAAAGATGTTTGGATTCAGTGTGTGTGTGTGTGTGTGTGTGTGTGTGTGTGTGTGTGTGTTAGTCGCTCAGTCGTGTCTCTTTGCGACTCCATGCATGGACTGTAACTCTCCATCTCCTCTGTCCATGGAGTTCTCCTGGCAAGCACACTGGAGTGGGTTGTCATTCTCTCCTCCAGGGGATCTTCCCCACCCAGGGATTAAACCCAGGTCTCCCAAATTGCAGGCAGATTATTTACCATCTGATCCACCAGGAAAGCCCCTTGGATTCATTAGTCACAAAATAAATTTTTTTTTTGCTGAATACATATTGATGAATTTAAAGTCACTGTATATCTTAAAATAGTCTGGAAGATAAATATTTTTCATGAACAATGCAATCTTTTAAAGATAAACCAACATAGTCAGCGCATCATATTTCATTGGCCTAGGAGTTGAGCCTACCTCACTCTAATTCTAATTCTTTCTAGATATAAAACTGGGGGAGTTATTTAATCTTGCTAAATATCAGTTTTCTCTGTATAATCAGAATAATAGTGGTAATTTTTCAAGGATGAAGTCACATCTGTTAAGTTTGTAATAATGTCATTGGCACAGAGTAAAGTGAAGTCCCTCAGTCGTGTCTGACTCTTTGTGACTCCATGGACTGTAGCCCACTAGGCTCCTATGTCCATGGAATTTTCCAGGGAAGAATACTGGAGTGGGTTGCTATTTCTTTCTCCAGGGGATCTTCCCAACCCAGGGATCGAACCCCAGTCTCCCACATTGCAGGCAAACGCTTTACCATAAAATGCTAGCTATCTTTATCAGCTATTTAGTGGAGTCAGCTTTCTCTCTCCCTCCTCCGTTTTTGTTCTTCTGCATGTAAGTTCATCAACAGGAAGTAATGAATCTATAGATTTTTAGTACTTCTGTAGGAATATTGATACCCTCCCAGCTCTAATTATATTTTACCTACTGCAGCAAGACGATTACCAATTGTAATAATTTTTATCCTGTTTGATCCCTTCAAATGTACTCAACATATTCTTTTTCCTGACCCTACTTAAATGAGGTTTTGATAGAATTCAATCATTCTGATTTCACAAGGGAAAAAAGTTCTGATTCCTTACACTAAAACTTTTAAATTAAGATCAAAATTATGAATGGATGAATGGACTCATCAGCAAACTATCTTTGGACTTGGAAAACAAGCAGATCCATGGTCTAAGATATTTTGCGTTCCAGGTGACAATTGTCAAGAAGTGAAGATATTTTAGGTTGTCACAACTCTGTGTGTGTGTGTGTGGTGGGGTGGCGTGGGGGAAGCTTTGCTGCCAGGACCTAGTAGGTAAAGGTCAGGGATGGGCTAAACATCCTCTGATACACGATACAGCCACTACAGCAAAGAATTATTGGATCCAGATTTTAACAGTGTCAATATTGAGAAACCTTGATCTAGATATAGTACCATAAATGTTAAAAACATATTTACTTGGATGTTTTCCAGCACAACCTTCAACATAATTGTATATGGTTAGATATATTATAATAGCTAGATTTTAAATTATCTTTCCCTCTTCTGAAGCATATAAAATTATATTTGAATCAATTTAGTGGCCTGGGGAAAACCAAACACGGATACTTTCGGAAGCACCACTTTTTGGCATGTTATTTTTACTTGTTAAATGATAGTTTAACAGACTTCAGTCATCTGCAAGGAGGTCGGTCCTACCATTTCCACTGCAGGAATCCACGTGTGTTAGTGTCGTGAGGTGAGGTCATGAAGCAAGAAATCATGATTTACTGGAGTCCCAGTAAATTGTACACTGTACATTGCATGGCAAGGCCTTTGAAAATATTTTTTACCCTTCCACTCGGACTTGTTTTAGACCCAGAAAGAGTCTTTGATGGTAGTAAAAACAAGGGGATTTTTTTTTTTTAATAGAACACACATAAAATGACTCCAGTCCTCAGATTGTTCTCTGGATGCTTTTTGTTTGGTATAGAAAGAAGACAAAATGAAACATCTGATTTTTGCAGTATATGGAACTAACTTCTCAACAGAGTTTCACGTTCACTGGGTTTCAGTTGCTATTTTGATGTTTCTAAAAGTGTGACATCCGTATCTTAGTGGTGTGAAACTGAAACAAATTAACACAACATGTTCCAATTGTAAGAATGTGCAATTTTGAATGAATCACACAGATGACTGAAGTATGAAAATGTTCTTTGGCACACTGGTACAAAAAATACAATAAAAATACAAAGAGCACTAAAATACACATTAATATATAACCTTAGAAATTTACTTACCCTCACGTAATTAATTTTCTTATTTTTTTAAATTTAGTTTTTGATAGAAGTCTGGAAGATATCTTTGAAACTCTCAAACTGCATATATTGAATGTGGAGAAATACAGACCTGTGGTTTATGATTTAGACTGCGTCAATGCCTAGGACTTTTTTTTTTTCTCCTTTTAGTTTAGTTTCAAATAGCCCAGGCATGTGCTCAACTCTTCTACACCCACAAAGTTTTCTCTTAGGTTTATAGTAAACAGAAGAGAGTTTAGAGAAAAAACGACTCCCTTGAATATGACTTATTAAAAAGAAAGAAGCTTTTCTTTTCTTGCTTCAGATTTTCATTTGCAAGGCTTGAATTTTGCAGCTTTTCCTTAACACTGCAAAACTTTCATTAAATGTTTTAAATTTAAAATAAATGGTGTTAACTAGGGAAACAGCTAGAAGATCTGAAAGTTTTTTCTCATCCTTTTACCCTCTTTATTTGAAATGAATAAATATGTTATGCCAGCTGATCCACACAAACATGTAATTGTACTTCAATTCTTAAGCATTTTAAATTATCATTTTTACATGTATCCTGAGCTGAAGAGCAATCACAATAGAAAAACATAATTGAAATGTTTACTTTCTCTTATTTCAGAAAGGAACTCCTAAAACATAGGTTTAATTGTGTCAAAGAATTTTGGAGATATGAAAAAAGAAAAGAAAAGAATTTTGGAGAGATGACATTCTAAAGGATTTGGAGATAAATCAGTACCAAAACATAATGCATCAAAATCTGAATGTTAGTGATCATTGCAAGGAGGCTATTTATTCTTAAAATACATGATTTAAAAGCTACCTGTAAGGTTGATCTTCCTCATTCAATAAAGACTGAGCAACTCCCTAAAACATCTCTTGTCTTCTAGATGAAATAGGTTTGTTAACTAGCAAATCTATGCATTGCCCACTGCTTACTATATCTTGATTTCTGATAAATTCAAAGGAAATGTACCCAAATACTCTAAATAAAATATTGTATTGTAAATGGATTTGGCCTTTGAGTTTAGGCTGAAGGAGTGATCTAAGTTTCATATGACAGAAATAATTGTCAGAATTAATGAAGACATTAAATGATTGAATGAATGAGCAGACTTGTGATAGTAGATGTTAAAAGATACTAAGATCCTTGGTAAATTAAAAAATATTTACTCAGGGATAGGAAAATTGATCACGGGAAAGAATTAGTTAAGAAGTAAGTCATTTATATATGGAAATTTAGCCTGAGATAGAGGTGGCATTTCAAATATGAATGTATTTTTGAAAGGCAGATTCAAATATCTATCAAAATTAGATATGCTTATAACAGGATGAAGTAAACCTTTAGAAAACTGTTCAAAAGAAAAACTATCACAAATGCAAAAAGAGTATGCAAAATGATACTCATTGTTTCATTGTTTACAAAAGCAAAATATTAAAAATAGACTAAGTACACAGAGATGTATTTTTAATATATACTGTAAACATAATGGAATACTATAAACTATTAAAATAAATGATGTAGACATATGTGTGTGAATATGGAATTCTCCCAAGAAATCTTAAGTGAATTAAAGTAAACTACAAAATCCATAAAGAATGATGTCATTCATTTAAGTAACCAGAAAGTAATACGTATGCATGTACATATGTACAAACTACATAGAAAGGGATTAGAAAATTGTATATCAAATTGTTTACAGGGTATACCTTTAGGAAGTAGAGGGAAAATTGGATCAGGAGCATGAATGGGGACTCTGAATTGAAGAAAAATAATATATCTCTGTATTGTTGAATGCTTAAAGAGAATCTTTAAAGAGAACAGGGAAAGGAGCTCTACACTTGCACTACCCAATAACTGCTAGCCACATGGGACTATGAAGTTTCTGAAATATGATTAGTGTGATTTAAAAAATGGATTCTTAATTTTACTTAATTTAATTAAATTTATTTTAAATTTCAATAGCCTTGGGAATACTATTGGATAGGGCATCTCTACACCACCAGCCATCAGCTGAAGTATATTACAAATATATTTCCTCTTATTAATATAGTCCTCTCTTGCTAGCCCTCGGGGATTGGTTCTTAGAACTAAGATACCAAAATCTCCAGATATTCAAGTCTTGTAGAGATCCCTCCATATCTGTGTTTGGCTTATTTAACCAACCACAGATCATGCAGTATTTATTGAAAAATATCTGCATGAAAATGGGCCCCTCCCAGTGCAAACCTGTGTCAAGGATCAAATGTAGTCATTAGTATTCATAAATAAGACCTCTGCCGCTAACCCTTACAAGCTGCAACCTTAAGCAACTAGGTAGTTTCAAGCTATACTGTACAATGGTTTAGTTGCTAAGTCATGTCTGACTTTAGCAACCCCATGGACCATAGTCTGCTATGCTTCACTGTGCATGGAATCTCCTAGGCAAGAATACTGAAGTGGGTGCCATTGTACAAAACAGTACCTATTAACACATGTTGATATACAAATTTTGGAAGTAATATTTTGTATATGTCAGATTAAAATAAGAGAAGTTATTAAATTCATTCATTTCTGTTTTTTGGAGGGGTGCTACTAAGCATTTAAAATTACATATTTGACTTATATTATATACCTAATGAATGTGCTTGTGCGTGTGTGTATGTGTGTGTGCACACGCATGCTCAGTTGCTCAGTCATGTCTGACTCTGCAAGCCCATGTCTGACTCTGCAAGCCCAAGCTCCTCTGTCCATGGGATTTCCCAGGCAAGAATACAGGAGTGGGTTGCCATTTCCTACTCAAGGAGCTCTTGCCCACCTAGCAATCAAACCTGTGCCTCTGGCAATTCCTGCATTGGCAGGCGGATTCTTTACCACTGAGCCACCAGGGAAGCCTGTATGTATTGAATAACACCATTTAACACAGTCAAGAAGCCTGGGTGTTCTTTCTGCCTCAGTATTTCACATGCTGTGTGATTCAGGGGAAAATTACTTAACCTTTTTGATCTCTTGTTTCCTTACGTAAACTTAGTAACTGGGTGTTAGTGCAGTGTAACAAGAACTAATATAAATGAAAGGATTTGGAAGGCAATTCGAAACAAGACTATCTAAAGAGTTTATTAAGGAAATTTTCTCAGTAATGAATGTGTACCTCCCAGTAATTAAGTCAGTTGAAGTTAGCTCAATTTTTTTCTCCAATGGCTTATTTTCCTTAGATGCTTAATCTGGGACACTGACATTATAGCTGTCCATCCAGCTAAACCAAAGTAATAATCCAAGACTTAAAAATGTTGCTTTTCTTCTAATTTCTTGTTGCCATTGTCTGTATCGTTCAGATTATGGCAGTTATAGTGGAGATCAAATTATTGAAGAAGGTCTTATAGCTTTAAATTAGTTCCCAGTATCAGAAATTAAAGTTTCGGGACAGGATATATAGACAGAACCATAAATAGATATTTAAAAGGAAAACAGTAGATTTTAAATTTGTTCAAGTGCTCTATGACTCAGAAATTGCCGTTCCCATCTATACGTTTTCTTCTTAACCACTTGAAATCTGGCTTCCCCTTTCATCACTCTACTGAAATGCCTTACACAACTTACCACTTATATTCTTTTTGCAAAATATAATGATAATTCCCTCTGCTTATCGTGACTCAGATGATAAAGAATCTGCCTGCAATGTGGGAGACCTGGGTTCTATTGCTGGGTTGGGAAGATTCCCTGGAGAAGGGCATGGCAACCCCCTCCAGTATTTCTTGCCGGATAATTCCCATGGACAGAGGAGCCTGGCGGGCTACAGTCCATAGGGCTTCAAAGAGTCAGACAGGACTGAACGACTAAACACAGCACATTTTTCGGTAGGGTTTCCAAGGTGTCACTAGTGGTAAAGACCCCGCCTGTCAAGGCAGGAGACTTGAGATGCAGGTTCCATCCCTGTGTTGGGAAGATCCCCCAGAGTAGGGCCTGGCTGTATTCAACTCTTGACTCCTCTCTATTTCTGAAAGTCTCTATTCTCTCAATAGTCATGTGATTGCAATCTTGTTTGCTGGTTAGCTTTATTCTAGTTTGTTCTTCTAATCAAATCACATAAAATTAATGTTTAATGCACCTACTCTTTTTGTCTGTTTATGTTCTGTATTTAAACTGAGGCTCCCATTTTCTATTAAAATCAACTCCAATCCTTCTGCTTGACTTTAAGCTTTGATTATATTATTTAGCATATATATATAGATGGGCTTCCCTGGTGGCTCAGAGGTTAAAGTGTCTGCCTCCAATGCAGGAGACCCAGGTTCGATCCCTGGGTGGGGAAGATCCCCTGGAGAAGGAAATGGCAATTCACTCCAGTATTCTTGCTTAGAGAATCCCATGGACAGAGAAGCTTAGTAGGTTATCTTCTACATTAAAATCAACTCCAATCCTTCTGCTTGACTTTAAGCTTTGATTATATTATTTAGCATATATATATAGATGGGCTTCCCTGGTGGCTCAGAGGTTAAAGTGTCTGCCTCCAATGCAGGAGACCCAGGTTCGATCCCTGGGTGGGGAAGATCCCCTGGAGAAGGAAATGGCAATTCACTCCAGTATTCTTGCTTAGAGAATCCCATGGACAGAGAAGCTTAGTAGGTTATCTTCTACGGGGTCGCACAGAGTCGGACACGACTAAGTGACTTCACCTCATGTATTCAATTCAGAATTGAATACCATTAAAATTTGAAAAGATGAGGGCAATTGTTTGTCAAAGGTGAGTAAATGAGGTCACAATGCTAAGTCACATGACCAGCATCATTATCAAGAAAATTCTGATATCATTGCATTAAAAATATCTAGTTATCAGTTATATGATCTCCAAAAATATGTAGCTTTTCTCAACTCCCATGGTCCCATAAGCAAATAGAGCTAAAAATACTGTTCTGCTTAAAGAAAGAAGACAGGACTAAATTAATGACTTTTGAAGTGTGGTTGCACAACTGCCACCACCAGCAGCAGCCTGGGGAATTTGATATAAATACAGACTTTCAAGGTCCAGTTCAGACATACTGAATAAAAAAGTTTGGGATGTGATCTAGCAATATGTGTTTTAACAACCCTCCACCCATCCCCAGGTGATTCTGTACACAATGAAGTGTAAGAATTGGTGATCCAGATGCTTTGCCAAGGTTTCTTAGGATTCCAAGTTTTGACATTCTGATTAAGTTTTATAATTCTAATCTATGATGTAATGGTCAGTCTTTTGTGAGAGTTACTTAACTTAGTTTATGAGATGAATGCCTCAGCTCCCTAATCACTGCTTGAATAGAGAGCATCATTCAATCTCCTATGGAAACATAACATCAAGGATGGAGCAGATTATATAATTTACAAGAACTTTGAGCAGTATAGGTCATTTCATCTAGTTACAGTCTAAACAGAAAAGCATATCATTATGACTCTTCTATTAGAGGGAGCATACTTCTATTAAATGGAATAGCTAGAAACAGTAAAAGAAAGTGTATCTCTGAAATAGTTCATTTATGTTAAGGCCTTTTCTTTCTTTTCTTTCTTTTTTTGGGGGGGTGCATATAGTGCTGCACTCAATACTTCAGCATTTCTGGCAAACACAGCAGTTATCACAGGACTGGAAAGGGTCAGTTTTCATAAAAATCCCAAAGAAAGGCAATGCCAAAGAATGCTCAAACTACCGCACAATTGCACTCATCTCACACGCTAGTAAAGTAATGCACAAAATTCTCCAAGCCAGGCTTCAGCAATATGTGAACCACAAACTTCCAGATGTTCAAGCTGGTTTTAGAAAAGGCAGAGGAACTAGAGATCAAATTGCCAACATCCACTGGATCATTGAAAAAACAAGTGAGTTCCAGAAAAACATCTATTTTGCTTTATTGACTATGTCAAAGCCTTTGACTGTGTGGATCACAATAAACTGTGGAAAATTCTGAAAGAGATAGCAGTACCAGACCACCTAACCTGCCTCTTGAGAAATCTATATGCAGGTCAGGAAGCAACAGCTAGAACTGGACATGGAACAACAGACCGGTTCCAAACAGGAAAAGGAGTATGTCAAGGCTGTATATTGTTACCCTGCTTTTTTAACATATATGCAGAGTACATCATGAGAAACACTGGGCTAGATGAAGCACAAGCAGGAATCAAGATTGCCAGGAGAAATATTAATAACCTCAGATATGCAGATGACAACACCTTTATGGCAGAAAGTGAAGAAGAACTAAAGAGCCTCTTAATGAAAGTAAAAGAGGAGAGTGAAAAAGTTGACTTAAAGCTCAACATTCAGAAAACGAAGATCATGGCCTCTGGTCCCATCACTTCATGGGAAATAGAGGGGGAAACAGTGGAAAGAGTGTCAGACTTTATTTTGGGGGGCTCCAAAATCACTGCAGATGGCGACTGCAGCCATGAAATTAAAAGACACTTACTCCTTGGAAGGAAAGTTATGACCAACCTAGATAGCATATTCAAAAGCAGAGACATTACTTTGTCAACAAAGGTCCATCTCATCAAGGCTATGGTTTTTCCAGTAGTCATGTATGGTTGTGAGAGTTGGACTATAACGAAGGCTGAGCATGGAAGAATTGATGCTTTTGAACTGTGGTGTTGGAGAAGAATCTTGAGTGTCCCTTGGACTGCAAGGAGATCCAACCAGTCCATCATAAAGAAAATCAGTTCTGGGTGTTCACTGGAAGGACTGATGTTGAAGCTGAAACTTCAGTATTTTAGTCACTTGATATAAAGAGCTGATTCATTTGAAAAGTCCTTGATGTTGGGAAAGATTGAAAGCAGGAGGAGAAAGGAATGACAGAGGATGAGATAAATCAAGATTGCCAGGAGAAATATTAATAACCTCAGATATGCAGATGACAACACCTTTATGGCAGAAAGTGAAGAAGAACTAAAGAGCCTCTTAATGAAAGTAAAAGAGGAGAGTGAAAAAGTTGACTTAAAGCTCAACATTCAGAAAACGAAGATCATGGCCTCTGGTCCCATCACTTCATGGGAAATAGAGGGGGAAACAGTGGAAAGAGTGTCAGACTTTATTTTGGGGGGCTCCAAAATCACTGCAGATGGCGACTGCAGCCATGAAATTAAAAGACACTTACTCCTTGGAAGGAAAGTTATGACCAACCTAGATAGCATATTCAAAAGCAGAGACATTACTTTGTCAACAAAGGTCCATCTCATCAAGGCTATGGTTTTTCCAGTAGTCATGTATGGTTGTGAGAGTTGGACTATAACGAAGGCTGAGCATGGAAGAATTGATGCTTTTGAACTGTGGTGTTGGAGAAGAATCTTGAGTGTCCCTTGGACTGCAAGGAGATCCAACCAGTCCATCATAAAGAAAATCAGTTCTGGGTGTTCACTGGAAGGACTGATGTTGAAGCTGAAACTTCAGTATTTTAGTCACTTGATATAAAGAGCTGATTCATTTGAAAAGTCCTTGATGTTGGGAAAGATTGAAAGCAGGAGGAGAAAGGAATGACAGAGGATGAGATGGTTAGATGGCATCACTGACTAAATGGACACGAGTTTGGGTGGACTCCAGGAGTTGGTGATGGACAGGGAGGCCTGGAGTGCTGCTGTTCATGGGGTCACAAAGAGTCAGACATGACTGAGCAACTGAATTAAACTGACAGTCTGTAACATAGTCATATGGAATAAGAGCCCAAAGATGCTGGGATCAAATTGCTCCTAAAGGTCTACAGTTTTAGAGGTCTTTCTACAGTCAAAACATGGTCCACTGGAGAAGGGAATGGCAAACTACTTCCCCATGAACTACATGAACAGTATGAAAAAGCAAAAAAAATAGGACACTGAAAGGTGAACTCCTCAGGTTGGTAGGTGCCCAGAGTGCTACTGGAGATCAGTGAAGAACTAATTGCAGAGAGAATGAAGAGATGGAGCCAAAACAACAACAATACCCATTTGTGGATGTAACTCTTCACAGAAGGAAAGTCCAATTCTATAAAGAGCAATATTGCATAGGAACTTGGAATGTTAGGTCCATTAATCAAGGCAAATTGCAAGTGGGCAAACAGGAGATAGCAAGAGTGAACATTAACATTTTAGGAATCAGTGAACTGAAATGGACTGAAATGAGTGAATTTAGCTCAGATGACCATTATATCTACTACTGAGGGAAAATGGAGTAGCCATCATAGCCAAAAATAGAATCCAAAATGCAATATTTGGATACAATCTCAAAAATGACAGGATGATCTCCGTTCGTTTCCAGGGCAAACCTTTAATATCACAGTATTCTAAGTCTATGCCCCAACCAGTAATGCTAAAGAAGCTGAAGTTGAATGGTTCTATGAAGACCTACAAGACCTTCTAGAACTAACACCCAAAAATGATGCCCTTTTCATTATAGGGGACTGGAATGCAAATGTAGGAAGTCAAGAGATACCTGCAGTAACAGGCAAATTTGGCCTTCGTGTACAAGAAGCAGGGAAAAAGCTTGCATTTCTCAAGAGAACGCAGTGGTCATAGCAAACATGCTCTTCCGAAAACACAAGACAAGACTCTACACATAGGCATCACCAGATGGCCATTACTGAAATCAGATTGATGATATTCTTTTCAGCAAGAGATGCAGAAGCTCTATACAGTCAGCAAACATAAGACCGGGAGCTGACTGTGGCTCAGATCATGAACTCCTTATTGCCAAATTCGGACTTAATTTGAAGAAAGTAGGGAAAATCACTAGACCATTCAGGTATAACCCAAATCAAATCCCTTATTGTTATACAGCGGAAATGACAAATAGAATCAAGGAATTAGATCAGATAGACAGTTCTTCAGAGTGCCTGAAGAACCATGAACAGAGGTTCATGACATTGTACAGGAGGCAGAGATCAAGACCATCCCCAAGAAAAAGAAATGCAAAAAAGCAACATGGTTGTCTGAGGAGGCCTTAGAAATAGCTATGAAAAGAAGAAAAGGAAAAGGCAAAGAAGAAAAGGAAAGACATAACCATTTGAATGCAGAGTTCCAAATAATAGCAAGGAGAGATCTGAAAGCCTTCCTCAGTGATCACTGCAAAGAAATAAAGGAAAACAATATAATAGAAAAAACTAAAGATCTCTTTAAGAAAATTAGAGATACCAAGGGAATATCTCATTCAAAGATGGGCACAATAAAGGGCAAAAATGGTATGGAACAAACAGAAGCAGAAGACATTAAGAAGAGGTGGCAAGAATACACAGAAGAACTATACAGAAAAGATCTTCATGACCCAGATAATCACAATGGTGTGATCACTCACTTAGAGCCAGACATCCTGGAATGCAAAGTCCAGTGGGCCTTAGGAAGCATCACTATGAACAAAGCTAGTGGAAGTGATGGAATTCCAGTTGAGTTATTTCAAATCCTAAAAGATGATGCTGTGAAAGACTGCACTCAATATGCCAGCAAATTTGGAAAACTCAGCAGTGGTCACAGGACTGGAAAGGGTCAGTTTTCATTCCAATCTCAAAGAAAGGCAATTATAAAGAATGCTCCAACTACCGCACAGTTGCACTCATCTCACATGCTAGTAAAGTAATGCTCAAAATTCTCCAAGCCAGACTTCAGCAATATGTGAACCATGAACTTCCTGATGTTTAAGCTGGATTTAGAAAATGCAGAGGAACCAGAGATCAAATTGCCAACATCCGCTGGATCATGGAAAAAGCAAGAGAGTTCCAGAAAAACATCTATTTCTGCTTTATTGACTATATCAAAGCTTGGACTGTGTGGATCACAATAAACTGTGGAAAATTCTGAAAGAGATGGGAATACCAAATCATCAAAGAAAATGGCAACCCACTTCAGTATCCTTGCCTGGAAAATCTCATGGACTGAGGATGAAGGAGCCTGGTGGGCTGCAGTCCATTGGGTCACAAAGAGTCGGGCATGACTGAGTGACTAACACTTACTTAACCTGCCTCCTGAGAAATCTGTATGCAAGTCAGGAAGCAACAGTTAGAACTGGACATGAAACAGACTGGTTCCAAATCAGGAAAGTAGTACATCAAGGCTATATATCGTCACCCTGCTTTTTTAACTTGTATGCAGAGTACATCATGAGAAAAGCTGGGCAGGATGAACCACAAGCTGGAATCAAGATTGCCAGGAGAAATATCAATAACCTCAGATATGCAGATGACATCATCCTTATGGCAGAAAGTGAAGAGGAACTAAAAAGCCTCTTGATGGAAGTAAAAGAGGAGAGTGAAAAAGTTGGCTTAAAGCTCAAAATTCAGAAAACGAAGATCATGGCATCTGGTTCCATCACTTCATAGGAAATAGATGGGGAAACAGTGAAAACAGTGTCAAACTTTATTTTTGGGGGCTCCAAAATCACTGCAGATGGCAACTGCAGCCATGAAATTAAAAGACATCTGCTTCTTGGAAGAAAAACTATAGCCAACCTAGACAGCATATTAAACAGCAGAGACATTATTTTGCCAACAAAGGTCCTTCAGTCAAGGTTTTTCCAGTAGTCGTGTATGAATGTGAGAGTTAGACTATAAAGAAATCTAAGTGCCAAAGAATTAATGCTTTTGAACTGTGGTGTCTGAAAAGAGTCTTGAGAGTCCCTTGGAATGCAAGGAGGTCCAACCAGTGAATCCTGAGGGATATCAGTCCTGACTGTTCATTGGAATGAGTGATTTTGAAGCTGAAACTCCAGTACTTTGAACACCTGATGCAAAGAGTTGACTTATTTGAAAAAGCCCCTGATGCTGGGAAAGATTGAAAGCAGGACGAGAAGGGTACGACAGAGGATGAGATGGTTGGGTGGCATCACTGACTCAATGGACATGAATTTGGATAAACTCCAGGAGCTGGTGATGAATGGGGTGGCCTGGCTTGCTGCATTCCATGGGGTCGCAGAGTCGGACTCGACTGAGTAACTGAACTGAACTGATTGTCAAATTGAATTATTTTAAAATATTAAATGTGCACCTGTTCATCTAAAAGCATATATCTATAGGTTTTTACCTGTGTTTCATTAGCTAAACTCTTAAAATGTTCATTGAACATGTATGTTGCTGTTTATACAAATTCTGTTTATGTGTTAGTTATCTATAACACATAACACAATACTCCAAAATAAAATCAGCTTAAATTTTCAAACAAAGCAAACAAAAATCACTGTTGTGAAGTGTTGCAACCAGCCTCAGAGAGTCTGCAGCTAATTTTCACAAAATTAGCCACCCCTGGATTGTGTCCTGTGGACCTTTCCTTCTTCTAACCGGGCCAGGTAAATGAAGAATCCAACTGGGAGCTATGGATGGATCATGCAGGCCTACTTTATTTTTACATGTAAACACAGGTGCTTCAATTGCAGTGGCACTGTAACAAATCATTAGGGCTGGTGGCTAATCAGGACATTTTCATTGCAAGTGACTGAATCTCCATTGTTGTTGCTGTTTAGTCACTCAGTTGTGTCCAACTCTTTGCAACACTATGGACTGTGGCCTTTCCAGGCCCCTCCTGTCCATAAGATTCCCCAAGCAAGAATACTAGAATGGGTTGCCATTTCCCTCTCCAGTGGATCTTCCCAACCCAGGATTCAAACCTGCATCTCCTGCATTGCAGGTGGATTCTTTAATCACTGAGCCTACCAGGGACACTCGAAATTCTATTACAACTAAGTTAACCCAGTGAAGAATTAATTGGTTCATATCACTGAAAATCCAGGTGTTGGGCTAACTTTAGACATCCAAGGGCTCAAAGACTAATGATAGACATTTTGAGTTTACGTATCCAGGACCTAGTCTCACCATCTCCTCTCTCAGCAGTGCTTCTCTCTGAGTGGGCTCCTTCCTTAAGTCCCAGCCGTTCAAGCTTTATATGCTCACAGTCAGCTCTAAGTCCAGCAGAAGGAAAGAATGCTGGCTTTCTTTTTTTTTCCTGAGAAAACTCTCTTTTTTACCACAGAAGGCACCACCTGCTAGAATGTAAGCTCCATGAGGGCAGAGATTTCTGTGTCTGTTTTCACCATCATATCCCCAGAACCTATGGTGCATGTCACAGGGTAGTTGTTCAGTGCTGATTGAATGAATGAACGAGGCTAGACTGAGCTAAATTAGGTCACTTGTCACCCCTGAACCAGTCACTTAGGCCAGGGGCTGAAAAATAGAGCGGGTCATATGACCGCTCATGATTGGACTATCACAAATCTCATCAATGCTTTTTCATCAATACCACATTTTATTAAATAAGTTTATTTAATACCATGTTTAAGTGATACATTTTATCTGTGAGGAACTGACATGTTCCTCAAGAAACACTGGACTGTTATTAGCAAAAAAAGAAATGGATACTAGAAGGATCTGCATAAGCTTTCCATTTCCCCAGATCATACTGGAAGCTCAGATGACTCTTTGGACTTCTTTCCTGAATGAGAAAATTGCAAGCACTTTTAAGATAAAATGAAGGAAAATTAATGGATGGAAAATTAAGCCTTTATTCCGATGCAGTTACATAGGGGATTTAGATAGATAAAATGTAATTATTTTAGTAGGAATTTGGCTGGATGCCTGATTTTTAGAGATCTTATTGTGAGGTTACTGATTCCTGGCGGACTTTGAGAAAGAGGGCTCACGTGAAGGATTAGTAGTGCCACTTATTCAATACTCGTTCTTTTTTCAGAACTGAAGTAGCTAAAGATGGGAATCACCAGAACGATTTTTGCACCACAGTACAAGGTATCTTTACAAACATAAATATGAATAATTTAAATCTTCTTAGACTATTATAAATGCTCCAAAGAGAGATTACATTACATTCTAATTCTCTTAAAATTGGTTTGACCCAAGAAAGCTCTAAAAATAGAGCTTAAATTAACCAATTGTTTTCTCTTCAGCACCTCTGTTTACTGTGCATGGCCTTCTTTAGTGCCATAATCAGAAATGCATCATATTACATGTATAATTTACTTATATAATTTATCTGTCTATGACATCTATGTGTTTTATACAACATAAGACATAAGCAAAAAAAAAGTAATACGATATTTGTGTTTATCATATTCTATCATTGATATATATGTCTATGTGTTCAGTCTTGTCTGACTTTGCAACTCCATGGACTGTAGCCCATCAGGCTCCTCTGTCCATAGAATTTTCTGGACAAGAATACTGAAGCAGGTTGTGATTTCCTAGTCCAAGGAATCGTCTCCGTCCAACCTGACTCTTCTGTGTCTTCTGAATTGACAGGTGGACTCTTTACCACTTGGGAATCATCACTTATTCTCTATTATTCTAAGTAAATTGTGTAAACAATTTGAGGTATAGGGCTAATCAATGAATCATCCCTTCAGAGCATTTTAATATTGTATGAGAAACATTACTTATTAGGTAAATTCTGCATTGACCGTGTAAAATAAGAATTTCTTCTATTTTTGTAATTAAAAACTCTTAATATGTTTATCATGAATAAATGTTTGATAGATGTGGTTTCAATCTGAATAAACTGTATTTCTTGTATATTTGCTTTATCATTTTTAGTTAAAGATACTGAATATCTAACTATTTCCACACCTCTCCACCTCACTCATACTAATCAGTTAAGGATGGCAGCAGGGGAAGACTTAATATTTTCATTGGTGCAAATAATTTTTTTTGTTTTTAATTTAAGAAAGTTCACTGCTGTGATCACCTCTCAAGTCTCAGGTTGAAAACTGCTGGCAGAATGAAGGCTTCTTGAATGGAAGGAAGGCCAGTTCCCTGAATGACATAATAGCTGCTCTGGTGCTTTTTAATTGTATGTTTCTGGATGCTGCTCCATAAAGTTCAAGAAGCAACCATTTCTTTAACAAGTTTTTAATGAGTGCTTACTATGTAACAAGTTCTGGTCTGGACCAAAAGAATCAGAAATGAACCAAACATAACAATCCTTGACAATCCTTGACTCTCAGTCAAGCGCTGCTGCTGCTGCTACTGCCAAGTCGCTTCAGTCGTGTCCGCTTCTGTGCGACCCCATGGACTGCAGCCTGCCAGGGTCCTCCATCCATAGGATTTTCCAGGCAAGAGTACTGGCATGGGGTGCCATTGCCTTCTCCCACAATTAAGTGAAGGAGATGGAAAAAAAAAAAAAAACAGGATCAACCAATAAGAATATATGTCAGATGATAATGAGTGGTAAGAAGAAGCAGACATCTTGATTTTTAAAGAACTGTTCACAGGACAGCAACATTGAAATTAAAACATTTTGATAAAGACTGAAAACTGAGGAAATGGTATATCCAGAAGAAGAGAAAGTGCAAATGCCCTGAGGCAGAAGTAGTCCACAGACATTTGAGGAATAAGCAAGGAGGCCAATGCTGTCCACTGGAGCTGCACAGATTTCAAGCTCAAGTTTAAGCTGACTGCTTACAATAACATTTTGTTATTTCTCTTTTTCTCCCACCAGTCATCACTAAGTTATACAGTGGTCATGGGATCCATCCAAAGCTCAGGTCAGCAGTGAAAACCAGCAAAAGTCTTTTCAGAACTTCTGGGTCATTTAGATCACAATTTTGAGCACTGTCTTGAAAGATCAACACAAGCATGATGTGAAGGACAAAACAGAGGCTTAATTCTTTCTGGGAAAGAAGTTACAGAATATCATTGGCATTGATGCTTATGAATTATAACTACAAAGCAGCATGAGTTTCAAACATTCACACCACATATAATATTATAAAATTATTTACTTTAATCAGACCCCATGAAATAATCTTTCAATAAAGAAGTGGTTCAAATGATGTTGGTAAATCTATACCTATAAAAAAGTTAATTTCAGAATTATAGCAAAAAAAAAAAAAAGCTAATTTTTAGGAAAAGAAATAACCAAGGGAGAGAAGACTTAGTATCCAGGAGGGCTTGTAAAATGCCTATATATGTAATTGCCCGTTTCTCTTATTTTTAGAGTTTAGTAAAATAGAGAGGGATAGAGATATAAGCAGCACATACAGATTTCACATAACAAAAAACCTACTTTAAGCTAGAGAATACAATTACTGTCTTAGCAGAGGCTAAGGCAATGAGGATTGACACCATTGAAGGTTCACAGTGGAAGAATCTGACTCTGAAGAGATAAAATGTAGAAGCAATAAATTATGATGTAAAACGGGGTGGAATAATAAAGCAGAGGAAAAACTCTTGGAGTTTAGAAACCTGAGGGCTCAGAGCCTAACTAAACAGACCCTGGAGTATGAAATTCTGGAAATAGGGCTCAAATATACCACAGCTGGCCCTTGAAGAAGGGTATAAATAAAAGGAATATTTCAAGGAAGGGAAACCTTAGAACTAGAAATTTTCTCAGGTAATTTTGCTAGTATCGTCATTTTATCAAGACTATCCTGGTCAAATTCCATAGTGCATTTACATAGTCATTTAAAAAGTCATTGGGAGTCTCTATTCATGAAAGAGCTCACAAATTTTATGATCTTAGTGTCAATGCCTTTATTGTGAAATGACTCCACCTTCTAACAAAGAATCTTTTATTATAAATGTGTTATTCATTCAGGGAACAGGCAAGACCCTTACAGACATGCCCTTTGGGTTTGGAAAGAGAAGAAACCAGCAGATAGGGAAACACAATGAACAGACAATATCATTTTATCAAAAGACAAAGCCCAAAGGGAATTTAAATATTTAAACAAATATGCAGGCATTCCCCATTTGCAGGAGCCAAGTATATTTTGGCAGAAGGGAATTTCCTATTGTTTCAACTTTAATTCAGTGGTTAGTTCTCTTTTAATTAGAATCTTTAATGAGCAAATGTATTTTTTTCCTTTTTGTTCTTTATTGGAATTATCTATGGTAAAATATCTCATAGATAACACATTTCTTTTTAAATTATTTATAAAATTCAATTTAATCCATTAATTTCTCAAGCTCGGATTAAAAACTTCATGAAGCAAAACCAGATTAAATGCCAAATTTCAAAACTGAAATGTACCTATTTCCACATGTATTGACTTCATTCAAAAAGTCACATTTTTATTAAGGGTTGGTTGGTGAAAATATTAAATTGATGTTACTTTCTGACTACCTCTAGAAAGAAAGCAAAGGAGCTGAGTAGAGAAAATGTACATATGACTTTAATAATGTAATTACTGTAGGGAAAAATGTGTTCTTCACTGGAAGGCTATGCATTGTCTGTAGGGAGCATACAAGTTGTAGAAAACTGATAGCAATGCAAAAATAATTCTTGTCTGAAGACATGTAAATAAATTTGCTCCAGTGGAGTTTTATCTATCAAAGCTCTTCTAACTTGGAAAAAGTTGGATAACAGGTGAGAATCATATATTCTAGGTGGGATTTTCAATACCACATATCATTATCTTATAAGTAAATTTACAGAATATCATGCTTTCTCATAAATGAAAACAGCAAAATACCTGAAATATGTACCACTAACATAAAGTGGTACATATCCTAAAGATTATTTTGACAGCTATTTTTTTAAACTTTTTGTCTATTAACCAGAATGTCCAGCAAACAGCTGGCTTGTGACAGGAAGTCATAGATTGTTACCCCCACAAAACAAACTAATAAATACAGTGCTAGTAGATACACTAACAGCTCATTAGAAATAAAAATTATTTTAGGCTTTATTACATTTCCCTGGTGGCTCAGATGGTAAAGAATTTGCCTGCAGTCTGGGAGACCTGGATTCGGTCCCTGAGTTGGGAAGATCCCCTGGAAGAGGGCATGGCAACCCACTCTAGTATTCTTGCCTGGAGAGTCCCCAAGGACTGAGGAGCCTGGTGGGCCACAGTCCATGAGGTCGTTAAGAGTCCGACATGACTGAGCAAGTAAGCACACAGAATACACAAAGTACTCTACCTAGGATTGTTTGAGCATAGAATCTAATTTAGTGTGCAAAATATTCTGATATGAAGGAAAATCCAATAGCTTATAGAAAATATGCCTAAAAACAAGGTTCCTGCTGCTGCTGCTAAGTCAACTCAGTCATGTCCGATTCTGTGTGACCCCACAGACGGCAGCCCACCAGGCTCCCCCGTCCCTGGGATTCTCCAGGTAAGAACACTGGAGTGGTTTGCCATTTCCTTCTCCAATGCATGAAAGTGAAAAGTGAAAGTGAAGTCGCTCAGTCATATCCAACTCTTAGCGACCCCATGGACTGCAGCCCTCCAGGCTCCTCTGTCCATGGGATTTTCCAGGCAAGTGTAGTGGAGTGGGGTGCCGTTGCCTTCTCTAAAAAACAGGGTTCCTAGTAACACACTAAAAACAAGGATGGAATCAAAATGCATTGAACCTTAAAAATTTGAGTGGCAAGATCAAATTATATCAAAACATAGGAGAAAAACTATATGATATGTAAGTAAGTCTGTGTGAAATTAGTTGGGACCAAAGCTAATTATGAATCAGACTTGTCTCATTACTGATAATTTAAATTACTATCAAAAGCATAAAGTATTACCATCCAATTTTTGTCATCACTGTATAGACTGCTATGGGAAATTCATTTAAAAATTGTTACAAATAGTTTGTGGATTTCTTACAAGCAGTATGGTACATAAAAGTTAGCCTTGTACTCGGTAGCTAAATTTTTGTAGACTATGATTTAAGAGTATAAACAAGTTCCAAACCAGTGCCCCAAAAGCCCAGGCAAGAAGAAATAGACTAGTAAAGCAGTCTTGGAACAAAGCTATAAGCAATGGGGGAGTCTGCAATTAAGCAGAGACCACATAAGCTATCTGAAGATGATCGGCAGTTATTGTCTCCAGCTGCTTATTGTCATGCAAGGATGTTGGATATGTCATTTTATCTGATTTTTTAAGAGTCTGCATTCCAAGTTTCATATAAAATCTCCAGATTTTTGCAACTGATTTAAAAAAAAAAAACAGTTTTGACATTGTGCCTCCCAATGTGATCCATTAAAAAATAATCTCTGGGTTATTCCTGACAAGAGAGGACACCTCAATTCCAGTAATAATAATAATAATAAAAACATTCCTACTCTATAGCACAGGGAACTCTACTCAGTGCTCTGTAGTAACCTAAATGGAAGAAAATCCAATAAAGAGGGAGTATATGTATAAGCATAGCTGATTCACTCTGCTGTACAACAGAAACTAACAGAACATTGTAAAGCAACTATCCTACAATTAAAGAAAAAGAAACATTGAATGTATCTCTTTGAAGACGTCACACAAAATAAAAGATAAGACTATGCTTTAAAACTCAGGATCATGAAGAATAGGAAAAGCTAGGGAAATGGTTCCAGATTGAAGGACAATAGAGAGATACAACTATTAAGTGTAATATGAATTCTTGGACTGGATCATTTTTTCCCAAAACAGAAAAGAAATACTGTTAGGACAATTGGAAAATTTGAATGAGGTCTGTAAATTGGACAACAGTTATATCAGTGTTGATTTCTTGATTTGGATGGTTACACTGTATTGTCTTGGAGAATGTTTTTGATTTGATGAAATGCACACTCGAGATTTTAGATATGATGGGGTAATTTGCTCTCAAAATTCTTAAAACTTTTAGGGCAGTTGAAATTGTTCCAATGAAATGAAAATTGCAAAACTTGAAGTTACTTCTAATATACAAAGTAAGAGAATAGTAGAGATAGGAAAGTGGCATAAAAGAAAAAATAACTGCACTTCTGTAAATGTAAATTTTTTCAAAGAAAAATAAGACCAAGTCTTAATAATTTTGTTTTTACTTACAATTATAATTATATTTTACGGTGGCACTAGTGGTAAAGAATCTGCCTGCCAATGCAGAAGACATAAAAGATGCAGGTCCAATCCCTGTTTCAGGAAGATCCCCTGGAAGGAAATGGCACCCCACACATCAGTATTCTTGCCTATAAAATCCTACAGACAGAGGAATCTGGTGGGCTACATTCCACGGGATCACAAAGAGTTGGACCCGACTGAGTGAGCATGTTACAGTAGAAAATGTTCTATTTACTCATTCTCTGAAACAGCTTCATTCAGTGTAAGTCAGAAATACCAAGATTGTGTTAACTTTAATGTCTTTGAAAAAATTTCCTTAGCAAATTAAAATTTCCCATAGATATGAAATACTCAGTCTAGACCACCTAAATACTCCTCACAAAGAGCTGGGGACACAAATATTCCTACAGTAAATGATAAACACATGAATCTATGCCAAGGGATAGTTTCATAATGCTGTAACTTTAAACTTCTACATGTGTTGAAAAAACTCTTTTTAAAATAGCTCTGGAACTGTTTAACATTAAAAAATGAATGTGTTTATGTGCAGCATGTATGGAATTTTGGCCACCAAAGAGACAATTGTGGCAATTGGAAATTTGCTTCTGAATCATTCCCCCATGGCCCTAATGTATTTTACTCCTTGCTAATTAACTTTGTCTCTCATAAATGACCCTGCCTCCTTTATAGCACTTTATTCTTATTGCGTATTTTTCTGCCAAATGTCCAGTTAACTTTAAATTCATTTTAAAAGGCAAAGAAAAGTCACAAGTAACTCTTTCTTTGAATCTATAATTCTTTTACCTATAAATTTCTGTTTAATTTTGTCAAACTTTCTCCATACCTGAGAGTTATTTAATTCAATTTAACTAAATATCATAGGTTAAAAAATTAAGATCATATTGAACATGGGAACTGTCATTATTTAAGGTTTTTGAGATCACTAGCATCATGCTATTTCTAGGAATAACTAGATATATTACAAAAGAAATCATTCTCACTGCTTCATATGTCATTTCAATATTCCTACTGGCAAGAATATTCTCAAGAATTTCTCAGGCAAGATCTAACTAAGAATAATGAGATATATCTGTGAGACATTGACAGGAAACATAATATTTCACTTATGTGAATATCTAAATTAGCTAAAATGTTCCCACATTTAAGCAAAATTTTAAGCAATTCAAATGGATTTTTTTCCTGAATTATATTTATTGTCATGACATATATTTCCTTATATAGTTCAAGGTTATCATTGTGGACATTAGCATGATGACATTACAAGTACATCCCCAAGGATTTATGCCCTAAAATGTATGCCCCACTCTCCCAAACAGCATGGCATCCAGGCTTGGGGGATTGTGTCTCCCACTCTCACCTTCTTTGGCATAGAGATGGGAGGCTGCGATCTCAGGCACCTGTATTATACCATGCTATCCCCACACTTTCGTTTTACAGTCAGGTTTCTATTCCATTTGGGCCCATGAGAATACAGAAAGTATTTCCTTGGGATTTCTAAGTGAAAACTTCCTAAAGCTTTCTGCATATAGTCGATGATGTCCCAGAAGTTAGCTACCAGGACTTAACAGCCACAGTTCAAATGTAAGATTCGAAACCACCTTGAAACCACCTTATTAGGGTTTCTGTTACAGACTAGAAGGCAGAAAAGAGCAAAGTAAAGACTCAGTTCAGTTCAGTCGCTCAGTTGTGTCTGATTCTTTGTGACCCCATGAATCGCAGTACGCCAGGCCTCCCTATCCATCACCAACTCCCAGAGTTCACCCAAACTCACATCCATTGAGTCAGTGATGCCATCCAGCCATCTCATCCTTGGTCGTCCCCTTCTCCTCCTGCCTCCAATCCCTCCCAGCATCAGAGTCTTTCCGAATGAGTCAACTCTTCGCATGAGGTGGCCAAAGTATTGGAGTTTCAGCTTTAGCATCATTCCTTCCAAAGAAATCCCAGGGCTGATCTCCTTCAGAATGGACTGGTTGGATCTCCTTGCAGTCCAAGGGACTCTCAAGAGTCTTCTCCAACACCACAGTTCAAAAGCATCAATTCTTTGGAGCTCAGCCTTCTTCACAGTCCAACTCTTACATCTATACATGACCACAGGAAAAACCATAGTCTTGACTAGACGGAACTTTGTTGGCAAAGTAATGTCTCTGCTTTTGAATATGCTATCTAGGTTGATCATAACTTTTCTTCCAAGGAGTAAGTGTCTTTTAATTTCAAACTAGTACAGGCAAAAGTAAATAAATAATTCATTAGATTATAAAATCAAATTAAATGTGGAAAGGAGAGGATGAAAGGAACAGAGAAGCAACTGGGCCCTTCCTGCTCATGAAAACTGAGAATTAGGGCCTTGGGTACTTGAGTTCTTCTTTTCCCTTCTCTCTCCCTCTGTCTCTCACTCTTCTCTGGCTTCAGCCTAAGCCTTCTCAACCTGATGAAATCTGCAAATCATGAATTTCAGATTCAACATCTTCCAGTTAAGAAAGCAATTGATAGTCTTTTCTATTTTGAGTTTAAAAACAAACAAACAAAAATCCTAGAAATGGACTCTAATTTACCCAGTCTTGGCCAGATTTCCAGTACTAGACTATCTACCTGTGGATTTAGTTGCAGTTATTAAGACTTCCCTGGTGGCTCAAGTGGTAAAGCATCTGTCTACAATGTGGGAGATCCAGGTTTGACCCCTGGATCAGGAAGATCTCTCCTAGAGAAGGAAATGGCAATCCACTCCAGTACTATTGCCTGGAAAACCCCATGGACAGAGGAGCCGGTAGGCTACAGTCCATGGGGTTGCAAAGAGTTGAACATGACTGAGCAACTTCACTTACTTACTTATCAAGTTATAAAAATCATATATAGCCCTCAAGCTTGGCTTATATCTTATTATCTGAGACTTTTGGATACTTACCTGCATCATGAGGTCTCAACTACTTCTTTTGCTAAAGGAGAATAATCAGTATCTGCCTCATAAAGTAATGTTATTTATTTTATTTTGAACATTTATCACAAAGTCATAGCTATTTATAATACAAAGATTAAATTTTTACAGTAGCATATACCTATGAGAACACTGAGGTGTGAAGAATTAAGTAATTTGACAAAATTCATAGAGACAGTACATGTTGGAGCTAGTTTTTAGATTCTCAGCTTTAAACTAATTTTTACATAATACATGTAGCTTATGGTAAATCATCACAGTGCTAGCATACAATTCCCCAACATGTTAGTGTTTTCATTATCAATCAACGAGGTTTGCTCCCAATGTATACCAATATAATAAAGAATGGATACTTGCTATGGTACAGTTCTTGTCCACCTATATGTACTCTAATTTCCATACCTATTATTTTTTAAAAAGTTCTTACTTAACAAAATACACATATGTAACCACAAATCTACACACTCAGAATGAGAGAAATCAAAATCATGTTATTATTTTTTACTCTGAAAGCATGGGTGTTAATAATTATTATTGATGGGAGAAATTTTCACTTATTGAGGTATGAGAAAATCATTCTGGCTTATACCTGATTTAAGTTGAACTTTATGCTAATTAGAAAAGCCTACCTGTGGTCTATTGAACATGCACTGCAAGTCTGTTTTAACCATTTAAGAAAAGAGTACATTTGAAAACCAAAATGGAGTCGTTGTGGTTTAGTCATCCAAAATGGACATAGTTTCAGACATGTTCCTGTATCACCGAGAACTTGAATTTCCTGATTTCAGATTCAACAACACCAGTCGTTCTCAAATTAACATCCTTTAGTAGCTGCAACATTATGGTTTCAAGGTCTTCCCTTTTAACTCTGCAACCATTTTGGACACCAACTTATCCTTGCTTAACAAGTATCCTTACTTCTTGTAACTCCAATCCTAGTTCTTGATGAGCAGTTTATGTAATTTTTAATGCAGAAATGTTTTTGCCTTTATCAGTCATCACCTTTTGTAGTCCAGCAAAACACAATTCAAGTTCTTGATTCAGTGTCTCTGGAGCTCTTGTGCTCCGTTTGGCTCAAAGAAAACCCTTTGTTTTTCCTTACAATAGATTATTTATTATTTCCATCAACAACCTCATTATAGATTGTTCATTGATCACTCCTGTTGACTTTACATAGCTAGTAGTAATCTTGTAAACTACTGAAAACTGGGAAATTTAACCACAACCCGTAAAACTGTGAAATAAATTTCAGAAGAGACCTTTATCAGTCATCACCTTTTGTAGTCCAGCAAAACACAATTCAAGTTCTTGATTCAGTGTCTCTGGAGCTCTTGTGCTCCGTTTGGCTCAAAGAAAACCCTTTGTTTTTCCTTACAATAGATTATTTATTATTTCCATCAACAACCTCATTATAGATTGTTCATTGATCACTCCTGTTGACTTTACATAGCTAGTAGTAATCTTGTAAACTACTGAAACTGGGAAATTTAACCACAACCCGTAAAACTGTGAAATAAATTTCAGAAGAGTACAACAGCAAATAATACATGCAAAACATACAATGAAAAGTATCTAATGGTCAATACTTTAGACTACCAGCCTGTAATGACATGGAGTAGCTAAATCAAACCTTTCATCAAATTTTTTCTTTCTCTGCATTTGTGTCTCTCTTTCCCTTTTTATTCCAACTGTGTCAGGCAAGAAACATATTGGTTTTGAACTTGGTTGCCTGTCATTTGTAACTAAGTGCAACCTATTGAGATAATAATTTATTCTGATAGTGATGCCTGCAAGGCTAATGTACAGCTTCTGCCTTATTTCATTAGGTAAGATATTAATAATTCAAAATTTTCTATGTGTTTTGTTCCTGTGCTTAATTTACATAGCTTGTATCTCCTCTCCTGCTATCTACTATCACTCTACAGGCTAGGAAATTAATCACTAACAGGTGAGAATTGTCCACTAATTTATTTTAATCCACTATGACCTTAGAGATAGGAGCTATACCTCAGGCTTCAAATTCCTGCCTTAGTTCCTCAGGAAGGACTTCCACACCTACCTCAAGGTCAAATTCCTTTGTTAAGTATCCTTAATGAGTACTTACTATGTGCCAAGCTCTCTCCTAAGAATTTTACCTGAATTAATTTATTTAACCCTCACATCAACCTTGTTTTATAGATCCTATTACTCTCATTTTACAAATGAAGTCACCGAGGCACAAGTACAAAATCACAAAACTAGGGAGCATTGGGCATAGGATCCAAATCAAGGCAACTCACAGCCCTCCCTCTTAACTTCTAGGATCTGTTGCTTTTCCTCAGAATGCTTATATCAGTTGGTTATTAGGTCAGTTCAGTTCAGTCGCTCAGTCGTGTCCGAATGTTTGCAACCCTATGAATTGCAGCACGTCAGGCCTCCCTGTCCATCACCAACTCCAAGAGTTCACTCAGACTCATGTCCGTAGAGTCGGTGATGCCATCCAGCCATCTCATCTTCTATTGAGAAAGGAAAGGAAAGAAAGGAAGAAGGTAAGCAAGCAGAAAGGAGTAAAGGAGAAGGGGAAGGACAGTGGTTAAAACTAAAAAAGGTCCAGAGAGGAGACTTCACATAAATTGTAATTAAGGACAGTCTCAGCTGTGAATCTTTTTCTGACCATCTCCAATGAGTTGAATTTATCATAAAAATGAGCTGCTACTGTACTTCATGTCCAATGGTAGTGCCTCCTTCAGCAAGTATTCAGAATATATCTAACACTTGCAATGGTAATAAAAACATATCAAGGACATAAATGCAGTTTTATATTTACAGGGATGAAATTATAAGGATGAAGTTATATCTGGATGCATGTTCAAGCTTAAAAGGTATAGAAAACAAAAACCTCTCAGGAAACCTAAAGGAAGCTATAACTAAGAACATGGTTGAGGATATAGTCTGTACCAGATAACTATCACTATGTAATCAATTATCATAAAACACAGAAGCATAAAATAGAATACATTTATTTTCTCACACTTTCTGTGACTCAGGAATAGCTTAATTGAGCCCTCCAGCTCCACACCTTTTACAAGATTGCAGCCAAGATTCTGGCACAGGTTCATAGTGGGAAAGGATCTGCTTCCAACTGCACTCAGTGGTTTTTTAAGTTTGTATTTTTCTTATGACATATTTACCATTTTTAAACAATTTTTTGAATTGAGGTATATTTACTTTTCATTGTTGTAGTAGCTTCAGGTGAATAGCAAAGTGATTCGGATATACATATATATATATGTGTGTGTGTGTATACATGTATATAAATATATGTACATGTGTGTGTGTTAGTCGCTCAGTAGTGTCCAACTCTTGGTGTCCATGGATAGCCCACCAGGCTCCACTGTCCATGAAATTCTCTAGACAAGAATACTGGGGTAGGTAACCATTTCCTTTTTCAATGTATATGCATGTATATGTGTGTGTGTGTGTGTGTGTATGCATGTGTGCATGCTAAGTTGCTTCAGTTGTGTCCAACTCTTTGCCACCCTCTGGAGCATAGCCTGCCAGGCTTCTCCATCCATGGAATTCTCCAGACAAGAATACTGGAGTGGGTTGCCACATCCTCCTCCAGGAGATTTTCCTGACCCAGGGACTGAAACCACATTTCCTGCATTGCACACACACACACATGTGTGTGTGTGTTTTGGTATTAAACGTATGTATGTGGTAATACATGGTGATATATGAAATGAAATGCTCCTGCTGCTCAACTATGCCTTCTAAGAGTATTTTAATAAATTAAGATTAAAGACAAGGAATATAATTCATACATTGAGGAGTAATTAAACTCAAACTCATAAAAAATTACAGTAAATTTTAACCAAATGGTGTATATAACAAGCCTAACTTCCAGACCTAAAAGTCCAAGAGCAAACTTCTGATAAGTCATCGAAGGGCTCCTCCTCCAACTTTCCATGAGGAGAGGAGAAGATCTGCCATACTGAAACTTACTCATCCCTGTGTTCCTTCTTAAAGATACAGCAGAAGCAGGAAGGGACTCCAGGTACCTCTGTAGACGTAACTGTGTCATTCTGAATAAACACTAAATTGAATACTCAAAATCTTCTTCTGAAAGAACCAAGTCCCTTTTACAAATACCAAGTGTGAATTTGTTTACTGGTGGTTTTAATTAGCCTGAGGTTTGGTACAGCTTGACTTTGTCAGTAAGGGATACTTTAGTTTAAAATGGAGCAAAACAATTTTAAAAGGCAAGGCAAGCCAATAGATCACTTAAACTGGAAACCAGTTGTGGTCTCAGTAAAAAATCTACTTTGCTCCTTAACTTTATTCATGGGGAGTGGGGAAGCCCGTCAACAAGTGCATGCTAGCTACCAATAATACATATATTTTCTTTTCCTCACACTGGTTTTGTAGAAAGGAGAAAGCAATTAGGAAACATCTGAAAGGCCATTTTTTTAATATAAAAGAAATAAGAGAGGAAAAGAGATAGAAGATGCCTTGAATAAGACTTGAGGCAGAGAAAGAAATCTGGGACTGTATGGTGTCTAAAACACAAAAACAAAATGGCAGGGTACAATGGACATATATCAGGACAATCACTTATATTTTCATGCAAACTGAAATTATGAACATAGCAGGGAATATCTATCAGCACAGTAATAATAGACTTAAGTATTAACTCAACATTGGAGAAGACCCTTGAGAGTCCCTTGGACAGCAAGGAGGTCCAACCAGTCCATTCTGAAGATCAACCCTGGGATTTCTTTGGAAGGAACGATGCTAAA
>SJYC01129411.1:0-33205 GCA_006408675.1 Madoqua kirkii | reverse complement strand
AGCATCTTCACTCTGAAGATAAGCAAAATGGCATTTTTTTTTTCAACTCTACTATATCTTCAACAAGTATAGGGTTAATATTCTGAAAATTAAAAAACCTTCTCTTCTCTCCCATTTTTCTATTGGTCTGGCTAGCTACCTAGCTATATGTTATCAGTATCATAAATTACTACTGTTTTCCAGTGAGCTATAATTCCTTATTTTCCTTAATTATATTATTTATTTTTAATGCCAAATATTCCTAATTTTTTATTTAAATTAAGTAAATAATTATAACCACATTGTACATTTTTGGGTCATTCCATGCTTTCACAGCATTTTCATATAACTTAATTTGCTCCTTCACAAAAGTTGTAAAATCCAGTGAGACAAAGAATTAAATTCATGAAAGTATTCCAGAGCAAACAACTTTTAGGTTCTAAATTAGAAACAAATTTCTTAGGGTTGGGCATTGATTGATTTTTGACTGGTCACAAGAGAGAGAAGCAAGGGGGAAAAAAGTGTAGCAGCACTCAAAAGCCTTTTTCCAAAGTGGATACTTATATTTACTTAAATAATTTTTGGAAAACTCTCCGTCTTTGTAAACAAAAATCAATGCTTACATAACTACTAAGTAAAAAGTTATATTTATATCATATCATTTTAAATATTTAATTATTTGGATTTGAAAAATATGATCATTTATATATAAATGGGCTTCCCCGGTGGCTCAGCAGTTAAAGCATCTGCCTGGAATGCAGGAGACCCGGATTCGATTCCTGGGTCAGGAAGATCCCCTGGAGAAGGAAATGGCAACCCACTCCAGTACTCTTGCCTGGAGAATCCCATGGAGGGAGGAGCCTGGTGGGCTACAGTCCATGGGGTTGCAAAGAGTCGGACGTGATTGAGCATTCGCTCACTTCACTATGAATATAGATTTCTTTGTGAAAATCAACAAAGCAGTTATAAGAAATAAGTTAAGTCATATTCTTTACCTCAAATACTTTTTGTAATTCAATTATATAATGTAGTCCAATTATATAATGAGTGATGAATTCTGGGCTAGCTTTGTTTTCAAATATTTTTAAGGTTCTTTAGGGGGAAAATCAAATATTTTAAATTCAAATAGATAATGCATTTATGGGGTCTTCTCAAATTTGAATAAATTGGATTTGTTACCAATACCAAAGTATTGATTCAGGGCTTTAGTTAATTGGCAGCCAACTGAATGTGGATCACTATAGTGATACCTACAAGTTATCATAAGATTATGAAAGTTATATAATAAATGCATATATGGCCAAAATTATAAAAGCATGGGCATAAATGAATTAAAAAAGAGAATTGCTAACCAACACCTATCTGTCTGCAAAGGAGGTTAAATTTCCATGGTGGTCAATCCCAAGAACGCTGTTCTCTCTCTGTTTTATGGAATACACTTGGTGCGGTTTAGAGATAGGAAGTCAATGATAAATACACTGCTTTGGTAGAGTTTACACAATATTGCCTAGTGTTGCTGCACATTCCACTTTAGTCAGTTTCAAGTCTCTCAGTCCCGTTTGAAAGGCAGGTCCTTGGCATGCTGAGAAAAGGAGCCATCAGGAGCTCATTCACCTACTGGGGAAAATTTACATTGATCTTTTCATGATCTGTACTTTCTACTTGTTCAAAAAGATTCTTACTGAAATTTTTACACACTGAACACTCCCAGTGTCATAGACTATAATGGTGGAAACAAAAGGATTATGACCTCTTTCAGCAGGCTTCCTGCTAGATCAGAGCAGGAAGGGGAGGTGGATTATATGAAGAAAAGACCTTGTTTGAAACATTAATCTTTGGTAATTAGTAATTGAGGAAGGAAATAGAATACATGAAAGTTAAATTAGCTTCTGCAAAACCAAGTGATGTCTAAAGCTGACTGAGTCAGTTTATCTTCTAAAATTAAATAACTAAAATTGTAAAAAGGAAAATTCTAACCATTATTTGTCAACGTCATAGGAAACCATCTGAATCAAAAGACTTGGAGAAGCTCTTTATATCACAAATGTTCCTGTGGTATGTATTTTATTGTATTGTATTTTTATTGTATTTCATTATATTATAATCTAATGTTTATTTTTCAACAAGAAACAGCTATTAAAATTAATATTTCTTCAGATGCAAGGAGAACAGAAAAGTAAAGGTGTCTGGGCTCAGATTATTTTATTTCAAAGGTATCTTACAAGGCTTCCCTGGTGGCTCAGAAAGTAAAGAATCTGCCTGCAATGCAGGAGACACAGGTTTGAACCCTGGGTTGGGAAGATCCCTTAGAGGAGGAAATGGCGACCCACTCCAATATTCTTGCCTGGAAAATTCCATGGACAGAGGAGCCTGGCAGGCCACAGTTCACGAGGTCACAAAGTCAAACAGGACTGAGCGACTAACACACACTTTCTTAAAGGTTTAGGATTAACTTCCCTTCCTTGTGCTCAATGCTGTCTCTTTTCAAAACATGTCTCCATACATCACAAATAAGCCATATTTCCTGCCTTCATCTTTTACTTTTTGTTTGTTTTGTAAGCATGTATCTGGGTTTGGGAAAGTCAAACTGAACCTTCTAAAACCTGAATAACAATAGTTTCCAATAGGCTCTCATTAAAAACAATCTCTTCAAAATGTGGAAATTTCCCTGCTGAAGAAGATAAACCACTAGCTGCTAAATTTGCAATTCAAAAAAGGTAAATTCAAGATGTGTCAGATTTAACAAAGTCACTACTGGGAGACCAATTTCAGAGATAAAAGATAAAAGCCCAGCAATCCACTTTACCCCCAGCAGTTCAATGAAAGCTGTGTGACTCCCATTGCTTCATCAGGTAACTACAAAGTAGTTTCCTTCCAGGGAATTCAGTTATTTTGTGGATTCTACAATATCTGACTGTGGAATGAGAAAGGCCTGTTTTAATATGATAATTTATACCTAGAACTCCCTATATTCAGTTCTAATATATAATCACTGACAAACTACAACTAGTAATACCCGAACTCAAACATTCATAGACCAGGCATTCTGCAGAGTGCTTAGGAATTTGCATTACTCATAAATTTGCCACTTCCTCCTCAGTTTTTGCCTGATTCTCCTTTCTCATTACTGTTTCAACTTATAACCTGATTATCAGAGTCCTTCATTTTTTTTTAATCTGTGTATGTTTAAGGTTCTGAACCACTTTATAATAGGCAAAACTAAATGTCTTTCCAGTGATTTTTCAGGCAATCAAGAATTATCTTTGCCGATCATCTTAATTATTCAATTGTCAGCCAGGCATTTCAATGATTGCTTAGTGAACTTTTTTCTTATAGGTAGGATTCTAAAATTTGTACTAAGGGATTCATTAAAATTGTAGGCCAGAATGAATGCACTCATTCCTTTTGATCAAATGAGTTCTATGCCTAAAGAACAAATGTAACATCCAAAGTTTGCATCCTTGGAGATAGTCTAGGAGACAGACGGAAAAGTTATAAACAGACCTATGAATTGCTTTCCTGAACACAGATTTGCTTTGAAGATTTCACTGAATCTTTTTGACTGGTAAGCCACTCATGACACAAGAAAGCAAGTTTACCATGCAAACCTTAACCAGATACTGGTTACAATGGAGAAACCTCAACAAATTTAGATGTGCAGTTCAGATAATTCCCTTCAAAGTTCAGATAATTGCCCAAAGCTTATTTAAATCTATGGAGAAACTATCCACTTCTTCGCCCCATCCCATCATTTCTTCTTTCTTCCATAATCCTCCCTACTCCCACTCTGATCTTTTTGTCATTCTCCAGATCACACTACTTTAAATGTTCTTATTTTATTCTGATTTTCCACTTCTCTTTTCCACCTCACTGCACTGGCAAGTTTCTCAAGTCAGAATGTAGTGGATTCCTTGTCATGCCTCTCTTGTGTATCCAGTGTATTCAAAAGTCAGATCTTTGGAAACTTCATTAGTCCATTTCTAGAAAGAAAAAAAGAATAGCTTTTTTAAAGAAAAGATTCTAATGGAAAGTTGTGATTCAAGCACCTAGCTTCCAAATGTTGCTATGAAAACAAAAATATATTGACTGGCCAATGGAAACATTCACGACTACCTGTAAATCTAAGACATTTGTCTTGCCACTGTTTCAAAATGTCAAATGAATAACTGTGAATAATGTTTAGGATTCACATTCAAATAATTCACATTTGAATACAATATTCCTCACATTTAACTTTCTGAAATATCTTATAATTTGTTTTGGAAGAGGGGGGCAAAAAACTCTTTGATCTTTATGTTCAAAAACAGCCACCAAGCCCTTGGAAAACAAGATAAGAGTCTTACCCTTCAGATAAAAGGAAACACATTTTAATCAGACACCGTCACTCTCTGTCTTGATAAAACGTAGTTGTACTGTTCTCCTAAACAATCAGGAAAGATCCTAGGATTTGGATTCCGATAGTGCAGTCTGTTTGACAATCAGTAAACTGCTTCCCATTAAACCTATAAGGGCAATTATATGTGAATCTTATTCATTCACAGTATTCACATACATTAAATAAATATTGAGGATCAATTAAATACAAATCAAATGCTCGTCAAAGACTTTTATCCATATAATGGGGATAAAGCATTTTCAGAAACAATTACAATGCAAAATGGAAAGCAGACATATTCTAAGACAGGGACAGAATGAGAGCTGGGAGCATACACAGAAGCAAAGATCACATCTAGTAGAGAAAATCTCTCAGAAGAGGTGCATTGAAGCTGGATTTTGAATGAATGGATAGGATTTAAATATCTAGGAGTGTCTAGGGAGAAAAATGCTGTAAACTAAGCCACCAGCACTGCCAATATGAACTGAAGAGCA
Organism: Madoqua kirkii; assembly: GCA_006408675.1. Lineage (NCBI taxonomy): Eukaryota > Metazoa > Chordata > Mammalia > Artiodactyla > Bovidae > Madoqua > Madoqua kirkii. The sequence goes on along the minus strand of SJYC01129411.1, from coordinate 28,357 downwards.
CCACACAGGCTAAAATCAAGTAATTTAGGTTAATTGGTACACAGAGTATGTATGGAAAGAAGATAGCAAAACATATTGGTTATGAATAAGTTGTGATGGATCTCTGAGTTTGTGGGTGGGAGAGCTTTAGTCTCAGGCTCAAAACTTTGAAGTGATTCAATAGGCAATGTGAGCCATTAAAATTTATCAGAGTACAGTGATTTTCAATCAATTTTCAATAGTTGAGGAAAGGAATTTTTTTAAACCAACAGTTAAAATGTTGAATATCCATGTGTAAAGAGATGAATTTAAATCATTATTTCACTCCATACTCCAAAGTTAGCTCAAAGTGGATTACAGACCTATATGTAAGGTTGTACAAACCTTCTTGAAGAAAACAGTAGAAAATTTTCATAACCTTAGGTTAGGCAAAGAATTTTTAGATAGGACACAAAATATATGATACCTAAATGAAAAATATTGCAGTTGGACATAATTAAAACTTTATAATTTAAAGTTCAAAGCACTAGTAGGAAAGTATAAATGCAAGACATGGATTGAGAGAAAACATTTGCAAATCATCACTTCAATAAGGGACTCATATTCAGAATAAATATTGTGCATTTACAACTCAATATTAATACAACTCATTTTTTTTAAGGGAGTGGGGATTTGAATAGACATCTCACCAAAGAGGATACACTGATGGCTAATAATCACAAGTAAAGATGCTCAAACTCATTAGTCATTAGAGAAAAGGAAATTAGAACAAGACACAGCTTCACACCTACTAGGATGATGTAATTTAAAACATTGTAATAAGCAATGGCGAACATATAAAGAAACTGAAACTCTTATCACACTACTGTAAGGAATACAAGATGGGGAAACCACTTTGGAAAATAGTTTGACGGTTCCTCAAAAAACATAGAGTTCCTCTATGATCCAACAATTCCTATCCATAGGATATATTCAAAAGGAAAGAAAACATAAACCTATCCACAATCTTGTAAATATATTTCCATAGCAGGCTTATTCACAATAGCCTTAAACTGGAAACAATCCAGATATCTATCAACTATTGAATAAACAAAATAAAATAATATTAACTACTGATAAATTCTACCACATGATTAAATTTTTAAAATATTTTACTAAGTGAAGGAAGCCAGACTGAAGTGATCATATATTGTAAAATTCTACTTATATAAAATGTGCAGAAAAGACAAATCTATAGAGGCAGATATAGATTAGTATTTGCCAGATATAGATTAGTATTTGCAGAGAGAGAATAAAGATTGAATATAAACATGCATAGAGGGTTTCTAGACATCACAGAAATGTTCTAAAACTGAATTTGATGATTATTGTATAACTTCATAAATTACTGAAAATTATCAAATTGTACATTTAAGACAGGTGAATTTTATTGTGCGTGCATTATACTTCAGTAAACCTGCTTTTAAAACTGTATGAGAGAAATAGGTAACACAGGTAAGAGCTGTATTCTAGGAAATTAATCTGGCAGTATATTTGCAGCACTGATGGAAGTTGGACCATAAAAAAGGCTGAGTGCCAAAGAATTGATGCTTTCGAACTTTGGTGCCAGAGAAGACTTGAGATTCCCTTGGAAAGTAAGGAGATCAAACCGTTTAATCCTAAAGGAAATCAGCCCTGAATGTTCACTGGAAGGACTGATGCTGAAGCTGAAGTTCCAATACTTTGGCCACCTGATGTAGTAAAGACCCTGATGCTGTGCAAGACTGAGGGAAGGAGGAGAAGGAGGTGACAAAGGATGAGATGGTTGGATGGCATCACCAACTCAGTGGACATGAGTTTGAGCAAACTCTAGGAGATAATGAAAGACAGGGAAGTCTGACATACTGCTGTCCATGGGGTCTTAAAGAGGCAGACACAACTTAGCAACTGAACAACAACAACAATAATTTTTGTAGCACTGATGGGAGTAGGGAAGAGTCAGGTAGAGAGAGCTCTATGAGAAATCTCTCACAACTGTCCAAGTAGAAGAAATGGAGATTTGACCTAGGAGAGGAGCAACAGGAAGAAAAAAGGAAGATCTAATAGGAGACACGGTCCAAGAAAGTAGAATTGGGAAGACATCACAAAGAACTGGATGAGTATGGTATGAGAGTAGAATATCTTGTAATAATCTGTTTCTTGAAGAGGGAAGAAACAGAAAAAAAATTATGTGTTCAGTGTTTTTAATACTTTATAAGAAATAGATGGGGAAACAGTGGAAACAGCGTCAGACTTTATTTTGGGGGGCTTCAAAATCACTGCAGATGGTGATTGCAGCCATGAAATTAAAAGATGCTTACTCTTTGGAAGGAAAGTTAAGACCAATCTCTAGCATATTAAAAAACAGAGATATTACTTTGCCAACAAAGGTCCATCTAGTCAAGGCTATGGCTTTTCCAGTAGTCATGTATGGATGCAAGAGTTGAACTATAAAGAAAGCTGAGTGCCAAAGAATTGATGCTTTTGAACTGCGGTGTTGGAGAAGACTCTTGAGAGTCCCTTGGACTGCAAGGAGATCCAACCAGTCCATGCTAAAGGAGATCAGCCCTGGGATTTCTTTGGAAGAAATGATGCTAAAGCTGAAACTCCGATACTCTGGCCACCTCATGCAAAGAGTTGACTCATTGAAAAAGACCCTGATGCTCGGAGGGATTGCAGGCAGGAGGAAAAGGGGATGACAGAAGAAGAGACAGCTGGATGGCATCACCCACTCAATGCACATGAGTCTGAGTGAACTCCAGGAGTTGGTGATGGACAGAGAGGCCTGTTGTGCTGTGATTCATGGGGTCGCAAAGAGTCAGAGACAACTGAGCGACTGAACTGAACTGAATTGAAGCTACCCCTTGCTCTGTGAAAGTGTTGCTAGCTAAATAATAATTCTTTAATATCTAATCTGCTTCATATTTCCCTTACAATACCTAATCTTTATTTCAAGTGAAATATTGAATCAGATATACAGTAAATTATTATCTTCTGGAGGATAGAGGTTAACAATAGGTGGATTGGGGAGTATTTTTATCATACTTTTATATAATTTATTTTTATCACACATGGATTATTTGTATAGCTAAAAATTATTTTTAACTATTTTATATTGACCTATTGCTATGTAGCCAGAAAAAGATAATGTTGGATATTCCAAGGAAATGCTTACATGTCTTTGCAATCTTTGTTGAGACATACTTACCTTTTTTTCTATATCAGGGCAAAAATATTTCCTTCTCAGTAAAAAAACCTTGTTCATGGAATTGTTTGTGAGGAAGGCTTTGTCATCATTACTGGAAAAAAAAAAATCACAATCCCTTTTCAGAGGGTCAGAATGCAGACAGTCCCCCTGGTCACGTCTGCAGGTCTGGAATTCTGGAACACTCTAGTCTTTTTATTTTTTCTTCACAATTCTATAGACCAGTTCTAAAGTCATGCATGCTGGTGCTAGAGTCTTAGATTTAGCACTTCTGGTAATTTATTCATTCTCCAGTCTCTGTTTTTCTCGTTGGTAAACAGTGGTTGATAATACCTGTTCTCCTGAGTTGTGGTCAGAACTGCAGGTGATTGAAGTGTTGGGCTTATAGGAAATGCTTACTAAATACTAAATATCAGTTGTTAAAATCATATACTGAAGTATGTTCTTTAGTTAGTAATATTGAGAGTATATGACTTTGCTGAGACAAAACAAGGACAAATTTCCTGACCAAGATCAACAATCAAGTTGGAGCTATTTCTTCCTCTTCCATCAGTATTTTCCTACACTCTCTGTGCCCTTTTAAAGGAAAAAAAAAAAAGCCCCAGTATAGGTGGAAATATCAGATTTGATTTCACCCAGTAAGGATTCCCACTCAGGAAAAGGAAAATGGATTGAGGGTACATACTTCCAGTGTAATAAATGCACGTGGTCAAGTTCCATGGTGGTGGTATTAGAAAAAGACATGACCTTTGATGTCTCATGGGTCTAGATTTGACTTTTGACTCTAATAACTAATAGTGTGACCGTGGGCAAGATACAGTCATCAGTACTCCTCTGTTTTCTTATCTGTAAGATGGAAATGATAATGCCTACCTTTTCGGAGTGTTGACGGTATCGAACACATGAAGTCATTTTATAAAGTTCTGAACACAAAGTCTAATACTTAGTCAAATATCTTCAAATAGATATTATTTCTTTCCTCTTCCTTATCATTCCCTTCCCCTTAAGTAATAATAATAATAAGGGTTCTTTTGGAAAGAGAATGTTTCAAAACATATCATTAACATTTTAAGCTTAAAATATTATGACTTTTTAACAATGTTTACTTAACATTCTTAAGATAAAGACAACAACATAATTTTCTTTCTTTCTCTGCCTTTCAACCAGTTTGCCTTTTGCTCTCGCCTCCTGCTTATGTAATTATGTGAATTATTCCTAAATAATCTTCTAGAGAAGAAAGCTTTGGCCAATCTGCTTTTATAGAATGGTGATGGGAGCAGGGTATAGGGGAAAAAAAATTGCTTTCTATCACCCAGTAGATTTCTAACCCACAGCTAATTTCTCTGCAATAACTCCTTACCACATAACAAAATACTCTTTCTCTTGTCAGCCTTCCTTTTTGAGCAATCAATTTTTTGACATCAGGGATAACCTCTAACTCAGTCTCTTATCCTCTGTGACACAAAGTAGATACACAGAAGCCTTTGGAAAAAGCAGTTGAGGGTAATAATTAATAACCCTAACTTTTTATTTTTGTGTGTGTTAGTGATAACTTCTAATTCATCCTCTTATACTCAGTGGCACAAAGTAGATATATGAAAACCTTTAAAAAAGCAATTGAGGGTAATGTTTAATAGCTCTAACTTTTGAGGTCAGAGTGACTTGTGTTCAAATTCTCCCCCTTTTACCTACTGCTAACAAGTAAGGTTAGGAAAGTCACTTAACTTCTCTAAGACTTATTTATTACACATATCAAAAATGGAAATAACATTATCAAACTCATGTGATTATTATAAAGATTACAGGGAAAATAATTTTCTCTAGGCTCAATAAATGATCAAATTATGAATAAGAATGAAAAGAGACACATTTTTAGATAGCAGATCCTAGAAAGTAAGGAGAACATTTGACTCTTTCTATGTCTTTATGAATTAAGATTTTGATGTTCTTGAACATCTGTCCTGTCCTGGAGGCCTAGTCAATTTCTTTGTTGTCTTGGGTATTCCTTCCTAGACCTACTTCTTTAGATGTCTTCAAAATTTTTTCTACTTCCTTTCAAAAATGTCTTTATCTTAAATCTCACCCTCTGCCTTTAAATTTAAAGGAACGGTTCATTTGTACTAATGAAAAGTAGACAAAACCACACCTTTAATGTCTAGCTGAGAAGCAAGACAATGCTCATTTCCTCATGTTCAAGTCCAGAGCTCTGCTGCAGGGGGTCTACAAATCACTCTAGAGCCAAGAACCCTATTTCTAGTCAGCTCAATTCTTTCAGAAAATCTTGAAGACTGAAGGTGACATAACGAAGTTTATCACAGAAGAAATAAATGAGCAATGTAGAAATAAAAGATGAGTGGCTGTTAATGAAGGGGCTGTATGATATGCAACAAAGTACAAGGCAATTATCTGCATTCAGTCCCTTCAATTGGAAAATGGAGATAGTGCTTATTGCCTGAAAAGTTGTTAGAGGTAAATATTATTTTTATAAAGTGATTGGTATATAGTAACTGATAAACACAAGAAATATTAATGTTCTATATTTCTAAATACTAACATGCATTTAAAAAATATATAACAGCCTTCCCTGAAAATAATAGGATAAAAACTTGGTAAGCCAAATGGATATCTTATTCCTGGCAACAGCGAGGTACTTATTAGGCAGACAGTTAAAATTTCATTAGAAAAAAAAAATTTTTTTTAATGCTTTAATAGAAATCTTAGAAACAAAAGATAGTTCTAGAAAAGAGATGGCAAGCAGGGAAAGGAAAATCAAGGAGTTTAAAGCAAACAAGGAAGACCTAATCAACATATGGGTTTTGACAAAAGAGAACTAAGAGGAGATATGGTTTAAGAGACTGTTGGGCAAGAAGTAAAAAGGTTTGGTGACAGTCTGGATAAGAAGGAAGAAGGGGATGCTGTGTGTTTAAAAGATATGGGTGATAACAAAGTCCCCAGTCAGGACAGAGAAGCTGAGCAAGTGATTTTTTCTTTAGAATGAAAGTAAATTTGATCTACATCAAGCTAATTATATTTATTCAATGCATCTCAATGCTGCTCAAATGAAAACAGCAGAAATTTGGGGAGAGAGGAGGAAAAATGTATAATTTGCATGTGATTGTTAGGAAAAAATTACAGCAGAGTTTTCAGATTTGGCTCATTTAATAGTAGCTATATAATGTTTGATTTGAATAATGGATTAATTAGTCTAATTTCACTCTATACTGATTTTAATTTTTTTTTAAACAGATATTATTTTCTTTACCTCTTCAGTGATTGTTAATGTTGTCTGGGAAAAGCCAGGAATGTGGGAGGAATTTGTGGTAAGTGAAGACAAAGATTGACTCCTAGAGTTCCATGTAGTCTTTAATATGCATTGTTTCATGTTTTAAAATCCTATATAATCTCAGTTCAACTAAGGGTTAAGTCAATTTACAACAGTAAAGAAAATATTCTCAATATGAATAGCCAAGGAAAGGTTAAAACTTTTTATTTCTTTCTATAAAATAATAGGTGGTTTATAAATGGATAAGATATCATAAGATATTTGCTTGCTGAAATTTTTTTCTATTTAAATAGTAAGACCATTTCAAAGGGAAAAGCATTATATTAAAGAAGGGTAGAAGATTTAATCTTTGATTGGACTCCAAACTTAGGCAGTTTCCAGTCTTTATGAAGGGTAATATGAAAGTCAGTTACAAACATTAAAAATTTGCTCAACTCTTTTTTTACACAATTGAAAGTGTTTGATTTTGGTATTCACTCCCATCCTCTATATGTACATTTAATTATTAATTGCTCTAAATTTCACTGACCAACTGGCTGGCAGTCAGAGCCTTGGTATACAATCCAAAAGAACATATATAGTACCTATTGACTGGCAAGTTATATGACTTATCTTTATTTGTGTTTTCTCATCTTGATTAAGCCTGTCCTTAAAGTCTCTACAGGGCTGATTAGGGATGGGGAAAGGAAAAGAAAAAGAAAAGAAATTAGATACATGTGTAAACTGAAGAAATGCTTCAAACTCCAGTGTGATGTCATTATTCCTAGCCTTGATGGGATAAAAATATTATCTTAATCCACTAACAACTAATTTTTGGTAAATAAATGTCTAATATATTGCTAGTGTCCTTTGTTAAGGAAAAGAGAAAAAAAGAAGGCATAGTAGGATATCAGCAAGACAAAGATCAAAACCCAGAAACATAGAGCACTAAATACATTATCTAACCTGCTTGTAAAGGTTATCAAGAGCATACCAAAGATCAAAAGCAGAAGAATTTAACTCTTTAGTCAGGCATCATACAATGTACTTGGAAAATATAACTGAATGGAGAGAAACAAGTAGCAGTGCTAACAGCATTTACCTGTAAAAGCCCAGATGAATCCTGGTTTGGATGGAATTTATTGCTGTTCCTTTTACATTTTGATCAACCCTTATCTTTATCACCCATGTTACTTGATGTGGTCTGGTGCTAGAATCCCAGTCCAGCTTTCTCCTGAGGTTAAAACCCAGCATCAAAGGATTCATTGGCTATGTTCCCTGTATGCCACAAGAAATTCTGTTAATTTTCTTTGGAGGTAAATGCGGAGAGTGTGAAGAGGATGTCTGTATGTGTGACTAAGGGAAAGTGTTACTGAAAGACTGAGAAAGTGATAGAACGTGAACTCCACCTCTTTTCTCTAGGTTCCTTCTAAAAGATTTTTCACCCCAACCCACATGAAAGGTGTGTGTGTGTGTGTGTGTGTGTCTGTGTGTGTGTGTGTGTGTGTGTGTAAGTTTCTAGGGTTTAGAAATATTCTGCATAATGTCTTTGGAGCAGGAAGTTAATCACCACTCCCATCTTTCCCTGAAGAATTCAAGCTACTCCTCCCCAGGAGGTAAATGTCCAAATTCCTTCTAATGTGATCTGGAGATACGGCAGGCATTAGGTGGGTGGCTTTGGCAAAGTCTAGCTCTCTCTCAAGGGCAGAATCTGCTAGGTAAAATGAAGGTATGCTCCCTACCTCCTTAGTACTTGCCTTGAGGCATTTTTTCTTCACTTCTCCCCGCCCCCTCCATTGAAGCACAATTTACAAACAAAATCATATACATTTAAAATATATGGCGATTTGATATACATACATATTGTAAAATGATTGCCACAATAAAATTAGTTAACACATCAATCACCTCACATACATTTTTTTTTCTTTTGTGATGAGTACATTTAAGATTTACTCTTTTAGCCAATTTCCAGTATACAGTGGTATTGTTAATTATAATCACCATGTCAAATGTTAAATTCCCAGAACTTATTCATCTTATAACTGGAAGTCTGTATCCTTTGACTAATACCTCCATTGCCCTCCCCACTAAGTCCCTGGCAACCATCATTCTAATCTCTGTTTTTATGAGTTCAACTTTTTCAGATAACACATGAAAGTGAGATCATACAGTATCTTTCTTTGACTTATGTTTTTAGCATAACGTCATCAATGTTCATCCCCATGTTGTCACAAATGTCAGATTTCCTTTTTTAAATAGCTGAATAATATTTTGTTGTATATATATTATATATATATATATATATATCATCTCTATCCATTCATCCCTAATGGACATTAAGACAGTTTCCATACCTTGGCTATTATAAACAATGCCACAATGAACCTGGGAATGCAGATATCTCTTAGAGATAATGTTTTCATTTTCTTTGGATATATTCCCAGAAGTGAGATGGTTGGATTATATGATAATTCTATTTTTAAATTTATTGAGGAAACCTCATCCTGTAATGGCTGTATCAATTTACATTCCCATCAAGAGTGCACGAGCATTCCCTTTTCTCTATACTTCACCAACACTTCTCTCGGTTTTTCTTCTTTCTTTTTCATAATAGCTATCCTAACAGGTATGAGGTAATATCTCATTGTGGTTTTGATTCCCATTTGTCTGATGATTAGTGATGCTGAGCATTTTTTCATATAGACCGCTTATATGTCTTCTTTGGAAAAATGCCTAGTTGGGTCCTTTGCCCCTTTTTAAATTATTTATTTTTTATTTAATTGGCTGTAACTGTTGAGTTGTATGAGTTCTCTAACTATTTTAGATAGTAACCCTTTATCAGATGTATGATTTGCAAGTATTTTCTCCCATTGCATAGGCTGCCTTTTCACGTTGTTGGCTTCCTTTGCTGTGCAGTAGCATTTTAGTTTGAGATATTTCACTTGTTTGTTTTTGTTGCTGATGAGGCATTTGGGCAATATGACTGGTACAGAGCAAGCAGAAAATACAGTGTAGTCACCTCTCCTGATTATTTTTGCTTGCTCACCTTATTTTTTTACACTCAGCTACCTGAAAAGCTCTTCAATTCACACTGTTTTACAGTTTTTAACTAAGAATAAGACAGAAGAATAATTTTAGAAATGTGTACTGTCAATGAACAAAAGTTTTAAATACTAAAATTTCAAAACTAAATAAATAAGATCACATTGACTGAGTGAAAAACAATGGACTAACCCAAAGCACTCAGTCTAAACCTTCCTCCCCCCCCACACCGCCTGGTTTACCTCTTTGAGTGTGGGCTGTTGGAATACCTCCCAAACTGGCCTCCTTTCTTTGGTATAATCCTCTCTAATCCATCCTGGTTACTGTCAGTAATCTTTTGAAATGTGGATTTAATCCTGTCATTCCCAAGCCCTCCCTTAAAATTTTCTGTGCCTACCAATTTCCTTCGGCTTTAAATTCAACCTCCTAACCCTGGCACACAAGGCTGTTGGCCCCAGCTCTTTGCTCATGCCAGCCTTCTTTCTCCAAAGCCTTTCTCCCTGTCTTTTCCCACCCCCAACAAATTCTAAACCATTTTGCTTAGCCCCTTCAGTTTTTCAGATACACTTGCCTTTCTCTGATTTCTGGGCCTTTTCAATGTTTTCCTTCACCTTCTTTATTGTTTAGTCGCCCAGTCATGTCTGACTCTTTGAGTCTCCATGGACTGTATCCCACCAGGCTCCTCTCTCCATGGGATTTCCCAAGCAAGAATACTGAAGTGGGTTGCCTGATCAGGGGATTTTCCTCATCCAGGGCTCAAATTTTGGCAGGCAGATTCTTTTACCACTGGGCCACCAGGGAAACCCTTATTACCAAGTCAATTCTATGCTTATCAAGTTGTTTAAGACTTCACCTCCCCTGTGCAGCCTTCCCTGACATCTTCCTCCATCCCAGACTGAGTCAGGTCATCCCCCTCAGAGCTCTCATAGCATCTACTTATTTTCATCTTATTTTGTAAGAAACCATGTTACTTCTTCTAGCAGGAGAATACCTTGAGGGCAGGAATTACAATTTTTTTAATCCCTGGGCATTGTGCAAAATAGATGTTCACCAAATACTTGCCAGGGAGCATAATTAAGGATAACTACACTTTATAGAGTGCAGAGGAGCCTGGTGGGCTATAGTCCATATGGTCACAAAGAGTCAGACACAACTGAAGCGACTTAGGACATGTACACATAATTTATAGAATGCTTATTAGATATCAGGAACTGTGTGTGAATTTTCTTATTTAATATTTTCAAAAGCTTTCAAAGGAGTATATTATTATCCCCATTTGATAAGTGAGGAAATTTTTATAAACTAGGAAGAAAGGGGAACAGTAGCATTCTGTTGAGTCTGAATATATTTTCTATAAAATATTGTAAATTAGAATACATTGGATACACTACAATAAATTATTTCCTGGACTATATCAAGCCAAATGATGCTTCAGTTATTGCAAATGGCTAATATTGAATACTTGTCATAGAAAGAGCTTAGTCTTCATCTTGAATTTAAAATGTTAGGAGTAAAGAGAGTGGGTAGAATAGAAGTTTACAGAGGGACTACTTCAACCCAGGAGCTGAAGAGAAACTGTTTAGGATCAAACCGAGGGAAGAACTACTAGGTAAATCCTCAACTGTAATTTTTCTAGTTCTTTTTAGGATCATACGCACTGTGAAATCAAAAGGGTTTCTCTTCCTACTTGCTCCCATATTATTCCCAAATTCCCTTTTCTATTCATTGACTGAATAGAGATGTTTGAGATGTTGGCCAAAGACCTCATGGAAGTAGTGACATTAGAATTAGTTTTGCTGGTAAAGTACTCAGATTAAGGAACATGGTCTCTTTTGAGTGGCATGTCATTTGCCATGTCAATATCACATTCTGAGCCACGAATAGCACAGAGGTCAAATTTTTCTGATGAGCACAATCCATAGTTGCATAATACAGGGTGCGTCAGTGATCAGTCATGGACATCACCCTCTGTTTCCCCAAGTCCCATCAACCAAAGTAGGATGGGTAACACAACCAAAATACTTACACTGTTATTTGTGTCTTACTAAGTTTAGTTTTGGATCACAAATTTTAGTACCTCAGCACTCATGTTTTTAAAACAGACACTGAGAAAATATTCAAGCAGGTTAGCATTCTGCTGACAGCTGGAAAGCCTTAGGTATTTATTTCTGCTCTAATTTTTTCAGCTACTTTAAATTTGTTACGATGGTAGGTTTGTAGTGACTGATACCCCATTGGTTATTTGTGTAGTAAAACCTCTAAAACTGTGTAATGTGCTCATCCTCATCATGACAGTAGGTGGCTTACCTACAAGTGAAAGAAAAAATTTTCAAGTGATGATGTTTCCATTCTTTTTTTTTTTTTTTTTTTTTAAGGCTTCTGGGATCTCAGTTCCCTAACCATACTGAACTCAGGCCCTCAGCAGTGAAAGTGTGGAGTACTAGCCACTGGAATGCCAGAGAATTCCTGATTTCTCTAGTTTTTAAATTCAAGTCAGTTATTGAGCCTCTGTCATTTATAAGGCATATATTGTATTAATTATATATTTTTAAATTTATATCTAACTTACTGTAAATGATAGTTTTCATTCATTTTTGGACCAGCTCTGCATTGGTCGCTTCATAAATTTTGTTGCATTTTATCCTCACAGTAATTTTCACAAGGTAAGAATGGACCTTACCTTCCACCCTATTTTATAGTTGAGTTTAGGATGCTGTGAAGTTAGGATACTTGCCTAAATTCACATAGCAAGGAGATCAATGTTTATTTCCCCCTAAAGCCTCTATTCCTCACATTAAAGAAACAATAAAGAGGAGCAGAAGTGTGAGCAAAGCATTATGTCAGCTCAAGTGTGGAGCGAGCCTTTTGATATGGGGATTCAATTAACTTCATAGAAGATGGATATTTGTGAAATACTCATGGATATGGAAACGAGGTGAGACATGTATTTGAAATACAAGCAAAAGCAAAAGCTAGAGCAAAAGTGAGAAATATCCAAAATATTCCTGGAGAACAGTGAGTGGTAAGACTAGTTGGATTAAAATAATAAGGTATATTCTGGAAAAAAATTAGGGTCAACTGTCAAAGTAAAATTGAAGCTATAAATTATAGCCTTGTTTTATGGAAACTGAATCAGTGGCAAGTGTGAATAGATTAGAGTAGAAAAATTGGAAATAGTTCAAATGATTGTAAGAATTTTTGCTGTAAAACTTCATACAAAGTGTCATGGAAACATCGTCATTTTCCTTTACTCACTACTCACTCAATATTCTGTATTCCAAATGTGTGTGGAGTTTTCCACACTAAGCTATTCTGCAACTCCAGCTGGGAGTCCTACAATCAGTTAGACACTGAAAATCCAGGTCGTTACCTGTACTTCTGACTGATGAATGTGAATCACAGATTTCCCATGACCGACTCCTTGGGTGGATTATTTTTCTAGGGTGGCTCACAGAACTCAGGAAAAGAGTTTACCTGCTAGATTATCAGTAAGTTATAAAGGATACTAAAGGATAGGAATAAACAGTCAGATGAAGAAATTCAAAAGGTGAGATCTCAAAGAGTCCCAAGGTAAGGAGCTTCTGTCCCTGGGGAGTTTGAAGACGTCACTCCTCCTGCATGTGGGTGGGTGTTTGTTCACCAATCCAGAAGCTCTCCAAACCCCTGGAGAGATAACGAACCCCTGAGAAGAGTCAACACAGAATTGTCAGTAGAGATACATGTGCAGGATCTTTTTAAAGAAAAAGTATCATTACAATTGACCCTTAAACCATGAAGGAGTTAAGTTAGGGACACAGAGTGTGTGAGGTCAAAAATATGTATAAACTTTGACTTTCTTAAAATAGAACTGCTAATAGCATACTGTTGACCAGAAGCCTTACCAATAACACAGACAGTTAACACGTTTTTTATGTTATGTGCATTACACACAGTGTTTTTATGATAAAGTAAGCTAGAGAAAGTAAAATGTTATTAAGAAAATCATAATGAAGAGAAAACTTATCTATAATACTGTACTGTATTTACCTATATCATAAGTTTGTCATCTGTTTATAAGATATATTGTCTGTCTGTACCTACATCAATATTGTTTTATATGAAAGCGAAACACTCTAGATGTTATGCATATTACTAAAACTAGACATATAAAATAAAGATAATATGAAAAAGTAATTCATGTTTTTTACAGTTATAACAGTTCAGGCAATGATAATGAAGAAGCTCACTCTGATTGCTATATGGTACCTAGTGTAATTGATATAATTGCTTCAAAATAACCTTGCTTTTACATTATGAATGGTTGTAAGATTTTTGGTATGCAGTATTACAGTCATGTTCATATACAGTGTTTAAAACATTGCTACATGTTTTAAAAAAACACCTATGATGATAGGCTGATACATAGTTTCTTCAATTACAAGGGAATGAACTCATTAGGGAATTATACTCACAAAATATTTGTTTATTCATTCATTTACTTAGTTATTCAAACAACATTGGCTTTCTGTGGCCTTTAGTCAAACCAGACTATGTATGCTAATATAATTCTTTGAAAGCAAAGTGATAAAGTTGTAAGAAAACTAACACACTAATTTTATATTAAACATCACTTTATGTCTGTGTAAAGATAGACTATTATCTACATACATACATTCTCAATATTTTAAAACATTTCTAGGCTATGAAGTTGATCTACAAGTTTTTTAAATTGTTGCAAATCTTCCAAAATTTTTCCAATATATTTGTTCAAAAAAATCTGCATTTAAGTGGATCTACACAGTTTAAAACCATGTTGTTTAAGGACCAAATGTATTTGGCATCTGACAATACATAGATTTGAATATGGGGAAATGATAACACTAATAACAGAATTAGAGTGATTCCAAATAGTGAGCTATTGACATTCTGAATTCATAGAATGGATAGTTAACTAAGGTCTCTCAGTGATTGGATCTCCTGATACATACTCCTATGCTCAACTCTATTCTGCTTTTCTATCAATTCCTGATACCATCTTTATAAAAGAAAAAAAAGAAGTTTATACATCAGTCCCTGAACTGGCATGTGGGCATGTTATAAACAGACAGTAGGAACTTTCCTTGATTTTTAGTGGATCACAGAGATGATCAATTGCTAAGAATTTTTCAGGAATATACTGTTTGCATCCTGTATGAAATTTATATCTTACATTTGAACCAAATAAATACATACTGAACAGTGTTTTGAAAATGAGATCTCAAAGTTCAGATGACTCTTTATTGTAGAAAAGATTAATAGACCAAAGAAATGCAATGATTTAGGCTATACCAACCTAGTTTTAAGAGGACTGGCTGCTTGCTTCCTTGGTCTCTGGGAGGTTATGCTGTAACAGGTTATGTAAGGAGGTTATGTAAGAAGCTCTGTTGCTCTTCTGGAGACATCACATGGAGAGCTATTGAGACTACAGGGAGAAAAATAGGGGGTTCATTTGAGCCTTGCTTTTCAATCATTCCCATCAAAATGCAAAGGCGTCCCCATGGCTCAGTGGTAAAGAACCTGCCCGCCGATGCAGGAGACACAGGTTTGATCCCTGGGTCAGGAAGATCCTCTGGAGAAGGAAATTGCAACCCACCCCAATATTGTTGCCTGGGACATTCCATGGACAGAGAAGCCTGGAGGGCTTCAGTCTATAGTGTCCCCAAAGAGTTATATATGACTTAGCGAGTTAAGGACAATAGCATCCAGATGCTCAGCTTGTGAGTGAAACCGTGTTAAATCCTCAAACCTGCCCAGCTACCAGCTGAATCTCACCAAGTAACCATTGTATTGTGTAATGAGCCAGCCAATTGAGCACTGCCCAACTTCCTGACCCACAAAATCAGGAAACATCATAAAATGGATGTCAGTTTAAACTACTAAGTTTGGGGGTTGTTTGCTACACAGAAATATATAATCAGAACCCAGGAAGCGATTAATTTTGTCTGACTCAGAAAAACGTCTTCAGATGAAGTGAAATCTGAGTATGGTTTGTAAGGGTAAACAAGGGGATTACCTAGGCAACTAATGGAGAAAAAGTACTCCTGTTGATGGAAAATGTAAGAGAACTCAGAGGAATTTAAAAGAGTTTGGTATATTAGAATTTCTCAGTATTTTGAATAGTAGGGAAGAGGAATAAATGAGGGTGACTGAGGATTAGGTTACATAAAACTATATTCTTCCCTCCTCCCCAAAAACACTCACATGCTAATCAGACATATGTTTTATAGGAAATGGTTAGGAGGGTGTTCCAATAATCCAAAGAAAGATTTAAAAGACCTACATACACCAGTGAAAATAAAGATTAAGTAGTTTAAAACCTTGAATCATGTTAGAAATGGGTTGAATGGATATAGAAGGAAGAATTAAGAAAAAGTATTGATTAAATCCCCTTTCTTTTTTTTTTATTTCATTTGGTGATAGTATGGATGCCACCAATTGAAAACATGAGGTAGAAAGAATAGTAATTTAGACATTAACATTCAAGTTTGGTTTTAGGTATATTGACTTTGAACATTGTGGGTCTTCAGAGTGAAGAGACATGTGCAGTCAGCAACTGGATGAAAAGATTCTATAGCTTATGCATAACTTTAATACACATATGCACATACATAATATATATATGTATATTTAGATATATGCATATATTTTGAATACATACACACACTGAAATCATCAGTGTGTAAATGGTGGTTAAAACAGAATGCAAAGTTAGAATTGCTCAAAGAAAGTAGGTGAAGTGATAATTGAGAATACAGACATGAGTGAAGCCCAGAAGGCAAAGGTACAGAGAGAAAAAAATATCCACATAATCCTAGAAGATCCAGTCAGTAAAATATGCTGTGTTGTGAACTAGTTTGTCCACTTGAGTTTCTTAAAACTCACTTCATCCACCCAATAATCGAGACTTTATTTCAGTGTGCATGAGATTGGGATACTAATAATATCTAAATATTATGTATATCTAAATAACTATGGATATAGGTCTGGGGGTGGCAAGACTATAAATATATATAATTACATTTTTTCCTATATATGTATATTTTTCTATACTCTTCACATGCTTTTAAAATAGCCCTTTCACCAACATAATATGAAAAATTATATACTTGCCTTCACACTGAATTATCAAATTGCTTCTTTTCAATTCAATATCACAAGCCAAAAGAAATACAAATAGACTTTATAAAGTAACAGCAGGTTTCTAAGAAAATAAGTTAGAAAGTATCCAATTAAGGCATATATGGCATTGAGAATTTTCATGGAATGAAGTGGAAACTGAGAAAAGAACTAAATTTTACTTTATTAAGAACTATTTGTTACTGCCATTCTCAATAAGAAGTGAATGCTTTCACTGAAACACCATTACTCATAAGCAATTTGCTTGAATCTCCAAACTGGGATAATACTAAGCTCTTTTGAGAAGAGACAATTCTAAGATGTGACTGGAATCCATATTTTTGTTTTAGAGGAGATATATGATTATTTTTACTCATGTTTCTGGGGATTAGGATTTGGGAAGAAAAAACTTCCACTTCATTTCTTATTTTTTTCTGAGACCTTCAATCTCCTTTAAACGGAATATGGTCAATTCCTAGTTGTGGAATAACCACAAGACAATTAGAAGTTAAATTGTTGAGCAGCCTGCATCTAATTGAAGTCTCTCCATTTTAACTATTTTATTTTTAGCATCTGAAGCAGTCTGTAGCTCTTCTAGGCTATAATCATGTTTATTTAAGAGTAGTGCAGTCCTCAGTGAGAAAATAAAAACCTACCAGAACTGCTGTACTGAACAGAAGAAAATAGGGAGATGAGTAGTATATTTAGTATACTTTTCAGTTTATGATTTCCTTCAAATTACTGTACAGATATTTCAGCTGAGTCCTAGGTCTCCATATCTTAAAGGATTTCCTTTGCATAATGTCATGAATATGTATATCTATCTCGATTTAAAAAGTTATCCAAGATTTTTACTTTCAGAAAGTTGAGTCCGTAAATTGCTGAAGATGCTGTTTTATTTTGCAAATCATTCTAGAGAGTCACCATGTCTAAAACTGATTGTTGTTTTTAAAAAAAAAACAAAAACATACAGGTAAAGTAAATATGAATGACGATCCTTTACTATATCTTTCTTTTTTTTCTCCCTGAGAGAAAGGACTACAGCCTAGGAAAAGTGTGTGCCCATTCAGAAAGAGGGTCTCTGCAGAAACTTATCACCATCACCATCGCTGTATTAGCAAACATTCCTTAATTGATTACTCTGTATAGCCTCTGAATTATACCCTTTATCTGAATTTTGCTCTTTAATGGTCAGAACAACTCTATGCGTTAGGTGATATTACAATTTCTATTTTTTACTAATAGGTAAAATGGGTTTTAAGTAGGTAAAATATGCCTTTTAATGTAAATTGGCAAAACTTTAACTCTAGCAAATCTCATTGCATACCCTTAACCCTGTGTAATTTTAATGATGTAAAGAAAATCGAAATAACAAACTGGAATGGGTTGCCATTTCCTTCTCCAGGGGATCTTCCTGCACTGCAGACAGATTCTTTAACCACTGAGCTGTCAGGGAAGCCCTCATCTTGCTGATTCAGTTCAGTCAGTCAGTCAAGTCCGACTCTTGTGACTCCATGAATCGCAGCACGCCAGGCCTCCCTGTCCATCACCAACTCCCGGAGTTCACTCAGACTCGTGTCCATGGAGTCTGTGATGCCATCCAGCCATCTCATCCTCTGTCACCCCCTTCTCCTCCTGCCCCCAAACCCTCCCAGCATCAGGGTCTTTTCCAATGAGTCAGCTCTTTGCGTGAGGTGGCCAAAGTATTGGAGTTTCAGCTTCAGCATCCGTCTTTCAGGCAGGGTAAAGAAATAGCCCATTGCTCTGTCTTAGGTCAAATCCTCACCAGGAAACACTGTTACCTTACACAAACCTCATCCTTCACTTTTGTCATCTGACAAAGGACAATACTATGAGCACTTACCTTCTGGATTGTCATAAAGAGTAAATTAAACAGAAAGTGTAATTAAATAGCATATTACCTGGGGCATAAAAAATCTTCAATCAAATTTTAAATGCTCTTATTTTGACTTGCTGTTATTATTACCATCATTATACATTTCAAAATGTAACAGTTCAATGCCACAATTCAGTTTGGTTCACCCAGTACTATGGGATCAATAGTATCCCAGTTCTAAGGGTAGATATTAAACAAATATAAAAGTGCTTTTCCATTTTGGAAACACAACAAACGGGTATTTAAAGAAATAATTAAAGGGCATTCTAAAGATGGTATTTGGGTAACCACTAAATTGAACACAAGCTAAATATAGTAAAGGTGATGAGTTGTCAAGGATGAGATGTTATCACAAAAGGTGTTATTGAAGTGATCAATCTTATGATGGGAAAGGCTGCTAGCTTCTTGAGTGATAGCCAGGTGATGAACTTAACCATACAATTGTTTTGTCACACACAAAAAAAAAACTTTAAAAATTATGAGTAATATTGCATATCACATCAAAGTGTTGGTGAATAATAACTGTAGATAGAGGAGCTGAGGAGTGATACGAGAAAATTGGTGACAGAAAGGCAGGCTACCCAGGAAGGGGGAAGCCCAGTGGGAGAAACATTGGTTTAGGAGGGTTCTGGAAAGTCAGCTCTGATTTGATGAGAGCCTGGTACTATGACGGTGACAGAAGAAATGGAGATGTATTAGGTTTCTGACTGACCCGTAGGAATGACTCTATCGGGTGAATTTCAGACTGGAAGAAGGTAAAGCTGGCTCACTTGTGGTGCTATTTTGGTGTACCCTGTAGAGTTACCTCGGATCTGAGGAGGTGACTGCTCGCACAGTTAGTGTATAGACTTTTTGAATATGCAGATATTAGTTTTGTTTTTCTGCTATCAGTTCTCTCTCAGCCCTGCGAGCTTTTGCAGGCAAGAACCTTTTGCCATTACTAATACTCTACACTGCGGTGAAGCTAGTAGGAGCCTGGAAAGGAACAGCTATGCTGCCAGAGAATCACTTGGAAAGTGATTCTGATTCACCTGCATCAGAATTGTTTGAGTTGCTTCCAAATATTGTGTATTTCTGGGCACTACACTATGTCTACCAGGCCAAAATCTCTGCCAGTGGTCTCTGAGAATACAAAGTTGTATCATGTTCTTCAAGTTATTCTTATACATGCCAGATTTGACATCTATGCTTTGTGGAGATAAGTTTAGAAGAGGAACATGTCTGTGCACCTATGTAAGCCTGTAGACTTCTCAAATATATCCCTTGCTCTAGCCACAATAATTTTGTCCTGCTTGAAAGAACAAATCATTGATTTTCATTTTCACAAGTCTGTGGATGGATTGCTGCTGCTGCTTCTAAGTCGCTTCAGTCGTGTCTGACTCTATGCGACCCCATAGACGGCAGCCCACCAGGCTCCCCCATCCCTGGGATTCTCCAGGCAAGAACACTGGAGTGGGGTGCCATTTCCTTCTCCAAAGTGTAAAAGTGAAGTTGCTCAGTCACATCTGACTCTGAGTGACCCCATGGACTGCAGCCTCCCGTTCCTCCATCCATGGGATTTTCCAGGCAACAGTACTGGAGTGGGGTGCCATTGCCTTCTCCATGTGGATGGATTAGGGTTTGACAAATTTGGGCTGGGCTGGGCTGGACAGGGCTTTTGGCTTCCGGTCCAGTCAAGTCAGTTCCATATATCTCATTCTGAGATGTTTTTATGGAAATGGCAGAAGTGCAAGCACCTTTCAAGTCCACTAGTACCCACATCCCATTGGTTAGAACGAATCACACGGGCAAGCGCAAAGCTCAAAGAAACTATACTCCCCCTTGCCATAAAGCCATGCAAAGGTATGAATTCCCAATGCCACTAGAAGAGAGTGATAGCTTAGGACCCATAAGTCAATTACAACAGTTGGGGACTGTTGTAATCATGCTTGTATTCATGCTTTCCAAGTGATTCTTTGGCACATAGTGGTGATTTTAAAAAGTGTTTTTGAACTGAACAGCATAGTTGTGCTTTCATCAATGTGGCTGAAAAGAAATGGTGAGAAGAACCATGAAAATAGCACGTGAGCCAGAGATATTCATTGCAAACTGTGCATACTGATATTCAGTTTGCATCTCAGAATTTATTTGTAAAATCTTAAGTTACTTAATTTTTAAATTCTTAATTATATATTTATATACACATATAAAATTTGCCATCTTAACCATTTTTCAAACGGATAGTGTTTTTGAGTAGTGTTAGGTACTTTCATATTGCTGTGCAATCAATTTCAAGGACTCTTTTCATCTTCTAAACTGAAACTCTGTACCCATTAAACAGCTCCCCATTCCCCCTCCCCCAACCCCTGACATCCGCTGCTCTGTTTTTTGTTTCTATGAACTTAACTACTTTAGGTAACATTTACAGGTAGAATCATACAGTGTATGTCTTTTTGTTCTCAAGGTTCATCCTTGTTGTTGTTCACTCAGGTATCGGAGTTTCTTTTTTTTTCTAAGGCTGAATAGTACTCTATTGTATGCACAGACCATATTCAACTGTTGACAGATATTAAGAGTTGCTTCCATATTTTGACTATTATGAATAATGCTGATATGGACAAGAGTATACAAACTGCCTTGTTCTTAAAATCACACTGTGGATAGACTGTGCCATTTTGTGTCCATTAAGGCAGTTTCTCTCCTATTACAAAAAAACAAAGCAACAAAAACATGAGATTAGGACAGGAATTGGCAAACTATGATCTGTGGGCCAAATCCAACTCACTTCCTATTTTTGTTCAGCCTACAAATTAAGAATTCATTTCATATTTTTAGACCATCCAAAAAGATGAAAAAGAAGACTATGACATGAAAATTCCATAAAATTCAAATTCCGATGTCCATGCGTAAAGTTTTATTGAAATACAGATATTATAGTTTACATACTACCAACAACTGCTTTTGCAAAAGACAGCAGAATAATATGGCTGCAACAGAGAGACTATGGCCTGAAAAGCCTGAATATTCATTACTGGTCCCTGTACAGAAAACGTTGTCAACCTCTGCTGCAGAAATCAGTCACAAGAGGCATCAAAGAACAGCTTAGACAGTTGTTTTCTTCTCACGGATCATTGATGCAACATTTTAGCAAAACATGTTTGACAAACTTAATTATTGTAAATCTGAGAAGTATTTCTAATTCTCTGTGACATATCACTGAAGCCATTAAAACTACGTCAGTTGTATAAATGCTATTTCAAATAAACTAAATGGTCGTGTGGCATAATGTTCTTGAGAATACCACCATAGTTCCAGAACATGCATCAGGCTGGAGCCTGTAGATTCAATAGGACACCAGAACAGCTCAAAGAGAACATGTAGGCTGGAGAGGAGACTCTGAACAAGTTCAGAGTGAGAAAACCTGGGGCCCGGGAGCCCTGAAGGTGGTCTGTGGAAAGGAGTACTGTAGCAGCAGTTTTCTTTCTTCTTTTCTCCAGAAGTCCCACTAGAAATTTTAAAATACGAAGTATGTTATTTAAAATAAACTTGACACATTTGGAATTAATTATAATAATTAGTGATCTTAACTATGTGCCATGCTAAGCCGCTTTAGTTGTGTCCAACTCTTGTGATTCTACGGACTGTAGCCCTCCAGGCTTCCCTGTCCATAGGATTCTTCAGGCAAGAATGCTGAAATGGGTTGCTATAACCCCCTCCAGAGGATCTTCTGACCCAGGAATCAAACCCTGGTTTCTTGCATCATCCAGATTGGCAGGCAAGTTCTTTACCACTAGTGCCACTTGGGAAGCCTATATCCCATGCATTGTATTAAACCTGTTGTATGTAGGTGCAGTTTCATTTTATCCTATCCCCAAATCCTGTAAAGGTAGGTATTATTTCTCTCTCTCTCTCTCTTTTTTTTTTTTTGGTAGTTTCAGTTCTATGGGTGGAGGGATTTTTAAAAAATGTTTTTTGTTGTGGTAAAAATCACTTAATATAAAACACACTATTTTAACCATATTTAACTGTACATTTCAGTGGCACATACAGTCACATTGTTGTGCAACTCTCACCTCACCCGTCTCTTAAATTTTTCACTTTCTTAAACTGAAACTCTGCCCCCATTAATCACTAACTCCTCACTCCCCCTCTCCATCTCCCCATCACCCCTTGGCCTTCAGCATCTACCAATATATTCTCTGACTCTATGAATTTGACTATTCTAGGCACTCCGTATTGGTGGAATCAAAGAGTATTTTTCTGTACTTGTATATTAGAATGCATTTTAAGCTTAACTTAATATATGTCCTACAAACAGATTATACCTTCTTTTTTTCCCCCCTGTTCTATACAGTATGTTCTCATTAGTCATCCACTATATATAATTACTCCTGTTAACTAGGGAAGAAACTGATGCAGAACGAGGTCACACAGCCAGCCCAAGGCAGAGTGTTCTAAGTCTAAGGACCAGGAATCTACATCTTAACCAGGCTTTTCAAGTGAGTCCAAGCAGGCTCAACACAGAGAAGGCTGTAAACACTGTGAGCAATTGAAAAATACTGAAGTAACCCCTAGAAATGCCAAACAGCTGAGTCAATCTTTAACAACAAACTGATCTCACCCAGAGATTTCTTCAAACAGTGACAAAATGGACTGATGCTTGTAAATAATATACTGTCAAAAAGCAAAGCAGAGAAGCGCACATACTAGAGCCTAGGAGAGTGGAAGCTTCAAGGCTCTAGAGCTTGGTAATCCATCTCAGGGACCTCTCCTAGTCCACTCTGAGATTACGCTTTAAGGGTTTTCAGTGTCCTCACTCCATGGATCTGAGGCTTCCCACCTTTCACCTGTGTCTTTGTTTTCTCCTTTCACCAAGGTCTGCGTCACTGGAATTCACTTCACACAATTGCCAGCGATCTTCAATTGTTCTCCAGTCTTTTCATAAATTCCAATCTGTCTCCATTAAGCTCTTCAATAAAACCCTAAACCCTGTGAAGGACAAGAACTTTATTTTCTAAGCTTTTGGTATCTCTCTCCATTCCTTTTCTTCTCCCCACCTTCTCCGGCTTCCCTACCTGCACTCTCCAATTTATGGACTAGGGGTGAGTATAAGTACTTTATAGCACTTCACCGGCTTTAACACCCATCTGCATAAGTCCTGAGACTTAGTCAGCTAACCAACTTGAAGACAATACTTGTCCCTGTAAACTTTCTCTAAAATTCACTCTGTCTTCCAGCTCAGGCATGTTCCTCCTAGCATTTGCAGGCCTCCTAATAGATCCTTTACCTGTTGGGTAATTTTCACTTTAATCCACTCCCCTTAGACACTGCAGTCAATGTACTTTCTGAAACTTGTTACTGGATCAAGGTCTCCCCTCAGCTGCTGTGTTAAATACAAATTTGTGATTTCTACAGTAGGATGTGGCACGCAGTGGAGCTTAACTCTCAAAAGCACAAGCTCTGAACTTGAAATGATTAATATTGCATCCCAGTTCTACCATTTATCTGTTGAGAGACTTAAGCAAGTTGCTTAATATTTTTGGAATTCAGTTTGCTCATCTGTAAAATGAAGCTAATAGCAGTACCTTCCTAGGACAGTTTTGTGAGAGTTCAATGTGAAAATGTCTGTTAATTCAAGCACTCTTCCATAGCAGCTTGTTCATCAGAAACCTGTATTAATCTGTGTTCATCAGCACTATCAGCATCATTATGCTGATAGTAACCAAATTTATATTTGAAACACTCTTGTACTCAGCCCTGAAAATCCAGTCTAATGCAATCATTTTGGAGATCCCTCAAGAAGACCAACACTTGTTTTTCTTCCTCATATATTTTTTGCTTGCCTGTGACCAGATCCCTTTCTTAGCCCCCATCTCAGTTTATCCAAAACCCTAGTAAGAACACCATATCTCTAAGAGACCATGTCACATCTTTCGAAGTGGATGAGATTTTTCCCTCCTTTATAGAACTATTTTTGGGAAGCAGGGGGGAAATAGTATGAAAGTAATTTATAATCACTAATCAGTCCTGGATGTTCATTGGAAGAACTGATGTTGAAGCTGAAGCTCCAATACTTTGGCTACCTGATACAAAGAACTGACTCATTTGAAAAGACTCTGATGTTGGGAAAGATTGAGGGCAGGAGGAGAAGGGGATGACAGAAGATGAGATGATTGGATGGCATCACCAACTTGATGGACATGGGTTTGGGGGGACTATGGGAGTTGGTGATGGACAGGGAGGCCTGGCGTGTTGTGGTTCATGGGGTTGCAAAGAGTCAGACACAACTGAGCAACTGAACTGAACTGAACAATTCATTATGTTATTACATATACTTTTCCTCAAATACCCCTTATTAAATAAAAATAGTGGGAATGGATATTGAGTCATGCTATTCAAAATTTTATTTTTCTGATTCCAAAATAGAGTCACAAAGGAATGTTTTGCCTAATTCTTGGTATTAATTAAGACATTCATTACAGACAAAAATAGATAAATTTAAATAAGAGAAGGTGGCTTTTTTTTTTATCATAGGATGTTAGAAGTGCCTCTTAGAACTCAATTCTCAAAGAGGGGCTAGAACCAAAATTTTAAAAATTGCGAGGACTTCGTTCACATTCTCCTGAATGGTACTCAGAGTGCCCATGGCTGAGGCACGTTGGGAGCTTGTCAACAATCGTGGTGGTGCTTATTTGAGGGGCTTAACTGCTCAGTGAACAACTACAGCTAGAACTAGAGGGGACGAGACAGCCTGGTTTGCTCAGTAGATGTCAAAATACTCAGAAGAAGTCACACTCAGCGAAAGCTTCTGGGCCCTATGGGAGATGAAGTATCTAAAAAATATAGCATCATAGCCTAGGTGGGGATCACATGGTAGTTAATTCATTTGGGAGCAAGACATGAGACTATAATCCTTGGTTGCCAAAATTACTTATGAGAGAAATTGAAGGTAAAATAAGCTTAATTTGTGGCCCATGTATACCCATGGAGTGAAATTTAAGTGAAGCTATGTTAGTACTTTATGTATTTATTCTAAGAAATGGAAATATTTGCATTATGTAGAAGTTAAGATTGTAATGGAAACCCCAAACACCACTTACCTAGATGTAGACATTCTAGATTTTAGACAACCAATCAGTTTTAATGGTATGACATACCACAATGTTTTTAACAACATTCATTATCATCTCTTATATTGTCCCAAGACAATTTGTATGTTGTATTTAGTTGGAATCAATAGGGTAGCTGCTGCTGCTGCTAAGTTGCTTCAGTCGTGTCCGACTCTGTGCTACCCCAGAGATGGCAGCCCACCAGGCACCCCCGTCCCTGGGATTCTCCAGGCAAGAACACTGGAGTGGGTTGCCATTTCCTTCTCCAATGCATGAAAGTGAAAGTGAAGTCACTCAGTCATGTCCGACTCCTAGCAACCCCATGGACTGCGGCCCACCAGGCTCCTCCGTCCATGGGATTTTCCAGGCAAGAGTACTAGAGTGGGGTGCCACCAAGTATGAAAAGACAGGTGGATATATAGTACATGATTTGTTAATGCATTCTAATATCTCATAAAATAATCTATGCATGTGGACTTTATGGACACCTTCTATTTTTCTATTCCCTTATCCTCAGACAGTGGAAAACCATCTTGACCATCTTGTTCATACCCCTCCACTCTAGCATTTATCATGTTAGATTATTCCTCTATATCAGCTCTTCACCTCCCAGTACTTAGCTAATGCTTTGCAAGCAGAACCTTTCTTTTTTACCATTGTTTTCTCTCTCACACATTCACCACCTTTAATTAGTTTCCCAAACTTTATATTTCTCTGTGGCTATCTCTTCCCCTTCCCCTCTCCCTGTCTCTGTTTTTCTTCTTGGCATCCCCTACCCCATGGCTCTGGTTCTCTCTGCTCTGACTCGCCATCAAGTCAAGGGGTCACAGGGATTTCTTGCCATTCCTTCCTACTAGGGATAGTTCTCAGAATTTCTAGTTATTCCTCAGTTTTGCTCTCATGTTGATAACTAGCCCCTTCATTAAATTCTTTTCAATAAAACTCCTCTGAATGGAATTCTGTTTCCAGCTGTCATGTTTTTTGAAGTATTCAGGCTTTGTTATTTTACCTTTTCTCCCAACTTGTAATATATTTTAAAATCCAGCATCCTCAAAGTTTCCACAGTCAACTCAGAAGATTGGTTCCAGGCATAGAAAAGCTGTTCAACTACCTTGCTTTAGAATTTGTAACACATTCCTGCTCAGTAAATCAGTTTGGAAGTGTTAAGACCAAATATTAACAATGAAACTTCCTTCTTATTTTCTTTTCTTCAGAGTAAAGGTAAAAATAAGACAAACCAGAAGCTGCTCTCCCTTCTGTGACCTATAGAACACTATTAAATCATCAGGTGAAAATTCAAAAAAACAGTAGCTAATTAAGCTCCCTATAATTCTAAATTTACTCCTTCTAAACTCTAAATGAATTTAGAGTTATGTATCTTCTTAGAGTCATAATATATTTTTATACACATTGTGCCATTATTGAATAATGTGGTAATTTTTTTGTTCTGATGCTCAAAGTTGGCCACTGAGAGCCCCTTAAGTCTGATTATGGTATATTTCTTACATGTCCCCACTAGCGTTGGAGCATCTCTTGGGTTTTGGGGGTTTACTTTGTTTTTTGCCTGTCCCAGACTTGAAATTAGAAATTTCTTAAAAGAGTTTCCTCCCCGAGTCAGTGTTTTGCTTTTTTTTTTCCCCAAGAGATACTTTATATTTAGCAATCAAGATCTGTACATGAGTTGTGCTTATTACTACTAATGCATGGCTTCTAGATTACTTCAATAGAGCTAGAAAAAAAAGATATTAAAAACAAATGAATTCCTACTAATGCCTCTGGTGAAGATCATCAGTGGACATAAAACCTATTGTCTGAGAAGTTGCTGAAATAGAATGCTCATATGGTCTCAAACTATTACCCCTCAGGCTACTTGTATATTGACCGTAAAAGAAAAAGGGTGATTTTACAATGCAAAGATCTAGTGGATACCACCTTCATCAAATAATTAAACTTCACATCATGAGTAATGGAACAAACTGATCTTTTTGGGCTCCAGATGTGATAGTGGTGAACTTGCCAAAAATGTTTGATCAGAGTAAATGATCATGTTAATACAAACTGTGGTACATGTGGCAACTGGCCTGGTCTTGTCTTAAACTTTTCCTTCAAGTGTCATGAAAAAGCAGATGGGTCAACTTCTCCATCAAAGAGATAATGATAGCCAAATCAAGCATGTGATGTTTTAAATTAGATTTAGGAATAAAAGTGATAAAGGGCATTGTGGGGGAAAGTGACACAACCTGACTGTATTCAAATACTGCATATTAGATAATATTATTTACCTAGGTTAAATTTATTGGGTTTGATAATGTTGATTTGGTTATGTAGAAGCATATTTGAGGCTTCCCAGGTGACTCAGTGGTAAAGAAACCTCCTGCAATACAAGAAATATGGGTTTGATCCCTGGGTCAGGAAGAAGCCCTGGAAGAAGAAATGGAAACCCACTCCAGTATTCTTGCCTAGATAATCCCATGCATAGACAGCCCACGGGGCTCGCAAAGAGTCAGGTAGATTGAGTGACTAAACGACAACAGAAGCATGTCCTCTTTCTGAAATAACCATGGAGTGTTCAGGTTGAGGGTGTGGAAACGGCATAATGTCTTCAATCTATTTCAAAATGCTTCAGTGATATATACACAGGAAAG
The DNA here is from genome assembly GCA_006408675.1 of Madoqua kirkii. NCBI lineage: Eukaryota > Metazoa > Chordata > Mammalia > Artiodactyla > Bovidae > Madoqua > Madoqua kirkii. The sequence goes on along the minus strand of SJYC01129411.1, from coordinate 84 downwards.
AGAAAAATGAAATGGTAAAAAGGCTTACAGTTACTAATTTAGGGGAAAGATTTTCACTGTACTAGTCTTTCAACCCCACCTCAC
>SJYC01129410.1:0-29892 GCA_006408675.1 Madoqua kirkii | reverse complement strand
CACCCCCCCCCCCACCCCCCCCCCAAAAAGTTGGAGGTAAAGTACAGAGAGTCAGGGTGAATATTTTAAAATAGAGGAAATTTGTGAGAATCAGTCAGCTTGGAGCATTAGCAACACTTTGTAATTGATTTCACAAAAATAAATAAATAAAAATAAAAAACCTTACACAAAACTACAAGGAAAGGGATTAATATTTCTTTTTAGATTAACATTTTGAAAATCACATATTATAACTTATTTTGCTCTGGAACTATAATAAGTACTTCATATGCAGAGTTAGTGTTCAGGCTGCCTAAACTTGGTAGCATTCCTATGTGGTAGGTACTATCATTCCTATTCTGAGTAGGAGGAAAATTAGACTGAGAGAATTAAAGTACTTTGCCTAAGGCCCAAACTTCGTCTATGACAAAGCTTGATTCAGATGCCAGTCTACAGTCTTGAAATGCTCATTCACTTGACTAACAGATGAGAAAGGCTGGTTAAAGTCCAGAGTGTAGATTCTCTACTGAGCTACTTCTGTCTACAACTGACTAGTTGTCTGATCTTGGAGTAGTTACCTAAAAAAGCATAATAATTACCATATTTATACTGTGGATTAGTTCAGAAGAGCTAAATCTATTAAAAACCCTAGGTACAGTATCTGGTTTTCAAGGATCATGTTTTCACATATATTATTACATTCTTATGTACTCTGAAAAATACTCATGCAAGACAGGTTCTTCTCTTTTTTTATAGCTATTAAATGGACAATGCATCATAAGTAGAGTCAAAATTTAACCCTAGGTCTGTAATACTTTCAAAGCCCATGCTCTTTCTGCTACACCACATAAGACTCTCCTAGAACTTCATCACCCTTGCATGGTCCTCTAAGTTCTGATTTTTATTCTTTCATTTAGCAAAGGGATGTTTTGAGTTGGAGGGAAGCTTAAGAGCAATGATAAATACGTATATGATTCGTATTGGTTTACAGCAGAAACTAACAAACACTGTAAAGCATTATACTCCGAGTTTTGGTTTTTTTTAAGTCTTCAGATAATTTAGCAAAATAAAGTGGAGTAAAAAGAATTCATTAAGTTATACTTCATGTTATCTTTTCTTTACTATATAGAAAAGGGTTATCCATAAACACTCTCTTTGATTTTAGTTCAAAAGAATTATCTTTCACAGCAATATAGGAATTAGAGTGATATTTTAATAAAGTAAAAATTATAGTGGGAATTAACAATTTTCAGAATAGCTAGTTCTGGTTTAGACTTTAAATCCAGGAATATGCAGCATCCATTAAAGTGCTTTTAACTTAGAAGCATTTGAAGGCAATTTAGCAGTATTTATTTTATAAACTTAATAATTAAGGCCAAATAACAGTCAAGATTGGAGCCTATAATTAGAAGCTCCAGGTTATCACTAAACATACTTACATCATTGAAATTCAAAAGATGGCAACAGAATCAATACATGTTTTGGAGATGTCCTTTTGCCTGTGAAGTGATAAATGCATGAAATGAGAATCAGTGGACTTGCTTGAGTTTATATGTGTAGCTTGATCCAGAAGACTCTTTCAATATGAGTGTTTCATATTGATTTTCCTAAAACAAGCAGGAAATAGTATAATCCTTTTTTTTCTCCTTTAGCTTTTATGGCAAAATTCTATAACCTGCTTCTAACATTCTATATCATATGAAGAGATGTTGCTTTCTACTGTGTAAGGAAGATAAGAAAGGCTTAAAGGTGAAATGGATACACTAATCATTATATTGTTTATCAAGACATCAATATCAATTATTTTTTAAAATACTGATTATAGCAATCAAAACTTCCTTACAGTTTACATAATGCCTTAAATTTGGTGACTTGGAACTTTATTCAATACAATCAGCATGTATTTTTCTAATATATTAAGGCATTTATCACATATCTGTGGTCATAGGAAAATCCATTTCAAAGTAAAAAGGCTAAGAAATGAAGAAGATTAGATTATGATAACACTGGCAGTAAACCACTAATCAGAGGCCATTCTTGTTTCAAAATCTTGCTTCTACTTTTTAAATTTTCTGAGTTTAATTTCTAGAATAGTTAATCGAGTGAAAAAAAAAAAACAATCAACAATGGTTTGAATGAAACTCTCAGCAAAGAAGTGAAACAGATACGCAAATAAACTTCATGAGTTACCAAAATGTTGCTCAAAGTCACATATATATCAGTCACAATGAAGGGCTGAAAATTATAATTATTTACTTGGAAATTAACTGTTAATTTTAAAAAAATTGTATTTGTTCCTAATGTGTTTTCCTTATACTTCCTTCCCCCTACTCCCAGGTTTCTTTTGTAAAGATGAATTTTTGGTTCCTCCTGCTTTACTATTGGCAGAAGGCAATGGCACCCCACTCCAGTACTCTTGCCTGGAAAATCCCATGGACAGAGGAGCCTGGTAGGCTGCAGTCCATGGAGTCACTAAGAGTCGGACACAACTGAATGACTTCACTTTCCCTTTCATGCATTGGAGAAGGAAATGGCAACCCACTCCAATATTCTTGCCTGGAGAATCCCAGGGATGGCGGAGCCTGGTGAGCTGCTGTCTCTGGGGTCACATAGAGTCGGACACGACTGAAGTGACTTAGCAGCAACAGCAGCTTCACCATCTCTCCCCTGTCCTCTCCCTCTGGCTCTTGTTCCTCACTGACATCTCTGCTTGGCAGATGTCCCCCAGCGTTCCTCTCCTGTCTGTCTGGGGCACAGCATGTCATTCCATCATGGGCTTGAATTGAGATCTCAGTGCCCCTTCCCAGGACCTCTTTTCCCATAGGTGAAAATCCTGCTAGCAATTAGCATGTCACAGAGACAACTTTTAAAAAAAAAAAAAAGTGTCTTTGTGATTAGAATGTTTCTATTAATTATAGAAATAGAAATTACTTGATCAGTTCTCACAGGAAGCAAGCTATTATAATTTTAAGTAAATGTTAATTTTTAAGTTTCTAATATTTTTTGTCTACTTTGAGAGATCTTATAAATGTCATTGAATTAATGAAATTTAAAAAATTGTGCCCTCTTTAATCCAACCTATTTCCCACTTTACTTAAAAAAAATAAAGTCCAAAACATGTCTAGTTAATTCCTTAGGGATTTACTGTTCTTCAGAATTTTCTGTGTAATTTATTTAAAATGCAGATTTCATGTTTTCCTTCCCAGATACCATGAGTCACCCAAAGACTGTGGAGCTGACATTTTATGTAAAGACCTGAGTATTTTTGAGAAGGCAGCCTGGTGAAGGAACACTCATATTGTTAGCAGGGTTGTGAGATCAACGGAAATATCATGGGACAACGTGGTACTTCAGTAAACCACTGTGTATTGGTTCCTTGTAGTAACATGAAAATTCTGCCCAGGAGATTGGTCTTAATTAGAATGCTGGTATGGGGACCAATAGCCATAAAAGAGATTCAAGAGTTCAATTCTGCAATAAAGTTAGGAAAGAAATATGGACAATAAATACTCTAAATAAAATTAATCTCATTAGTAAGTAGTGAAAAGCAGCCTAAAGCAATAAGTGAATTACTTCCACCCATTAGGTTGTTAAAAATTAAAGATTGGCATATCTATTGCTATTTGGCTTAAAGCTCAACATTCAGAAAACTAAGATCATGGCAACCGGTAGATGGAGAAACAGTGGAAACAGTGGCTGACTTTATTTTGGGGGGCTCCAAAATCACTGCAGATGGTGACTACAACCATGAAATTAGAAGATGCTTACTCCTTAGAAGGAAAGTTATGACCAACCTAGACAGCATATTGAAAATCAGAGACATTACTTTACCAACAAAGGTCCATCTAGTCAAGGCTATGGTTTTTCCAGTAGTCATGTATGGATGTGAGAATTGGACTATAAAGAGAGCTGAGCGCTGAAGAACTGATGCTTTTGAACTGTGGTGTTGGAGAAGACTCTTGAAAGTCCCTTGGACTGCAAGGAGATCCAACCAGTCCATTCTAAAGGAGACCAGTCCTGGGTGTTCATTGGAAGAACTGATGCTGAGGTTGAAACTCCAGTATTTTGGCCACCTCATGCAAAGAGTTGACTCATTGAAAAAGACCCTGATGCTGAGAGGGATTGAGGGCAGAAGGAGAAGGGGACAACAGAGGATGAGATGGTTGGATGGCATCACCGACTCAATGGACATGAGTTTGAGTAAACTCTGGGAGTTGGTGATGGACAGGGAGGCCTGGCGTGCTGCAGTCCTTGGGGTCACAAAGAGTCAGACACAACTGAGGAACTGAACCTAACTGAACTGAACTGCCAGTAAAGATGTAAGGAATTGAACCTCCTCGAAAACACTGATGGTAGGAATATAATATGGCAGAAACTATTAGAAGGCAATTAGCAGTACCTATCAACTATAAAAGAAAGTGTTTATTTATAGAAAATTTATATATGTGCACAAATGAATGTATAAGAATGTTCAGCATTTCTTTACTTGGAAGAATACAAAATTGGGAGCATATCGTCAATTAAGAAGGAAATGATTAAGACCCCAGGAACATGTGTGCTATAGAATAGTATAAAATCTTTGTAGAAGAATGTGGCAAGCATCCATATATTTCATTTTGAAAACTCTCCAAGACATATTTAGTGGGTTAAAAAGAATTTAAAATAAATTAATATAGAACTGTCCCATTTATATAAGAAGGGTAAATCTGAAACATTTAATAATTATAACTAGGCAAGTGAAAGGATTGGGAGAGGGAAAGAAAATCATAAGGAAGATTTTCAGCCTATATTTTAAAATGTTTTTACAATAAAAACACATTCATGTATCATTTCTGAACTAAAAGGAGGTAGAAGAAAATAATTCAGAAATGATACATGAATGTGTTTTTATTGTAAAAACATTTAAAAAGATATAGACTGAAAGAGGAAATAAGAAGAAAATAAGCACCAAAGTTGAAAAATAAGCAGATCTTTTAATATAGCAAAGTGTCACTAATTTGGGGGCTTCCCAGGTAGCTCAGCTGGTAAAGAATCCGCCTGCAATGCAGGAGATCCTGGTTCGATTCCTTGGTCAGGAAGATCCTATGGAAAATGGATAGGCTACCCACCCCAGTATTCACGGGCTTCTCTGGTAGCTCAAATTGTAAAGAATCCAGTGCATATGTGGGAGACTTGGGTTCAATTCCTGGGTTCAGAAGAACCCCTGGAGGGAGGGCATGGCAGCCCACCCCAGTATTATTTCCTGGAGCATCCTCATGGACAGAAGGGCCTACAGTCCATGGAGTTGCAAAGAGTCAGACACAACTAAGCATACACACACATTTTCAAGAACTGGGAGAGGTTTGCTTATGGGGCATTGTTTTTAAAAATGCACCTTAATCTTCATTTTTCAAGAGTAGTTGCCCTTATAAACTTTGTTGTTGTTAATTCCCTCAGGTGTATCTGACTATGTTGCAACTTCATGGACAATAACACACCAGGCTCCCCTGTTCATCGGATTCTCCAGGCAAGAATATTGGAGTGGGTTGACTAGAGATCTCTTCGAGAAAATTAGAGATACCAAGGGAATATTTCGTGCAATGATAGGCTCAATACAGGACAGAATAGGTATGGATCTAACACAAGGAGAAGATATTAAGAGGTGGCAAGAATACAAAAGAACTGTACAAAAAAGATCTTTATGACCTAGATAATCACAATGGTGATCACTCACCTAGAGCCAGACATCCTGGAATGTGAAGTCAAGTGGGCCTCAGGACACATCACTACGAACAAAGCTAGTGGAGGTGATGGAATTCCAGTTGAGTTATTTCAAATCCTAAAAGATGATGCTGTGAAAGTGCTGCACTCAATATGGCAGTAATTTGGAAAACTCAGTAGTGGCTATAGGACTGGAAATGGTCAGTTTTCATTCCAATCCCAAAGAAAGGAAATGCCAAACAATGCTTAAACTACTGCATAATTGCACTCATCTCACACGCTAGCAAAATAATGCTCAAAATTCTCCAAGCCAGACTTCAACAATACACGAACAGTGAACTTCCAGATGTTCAAGCTGATTTTAGGAAAGGCAAACGAAACAGAGATCAAATTTGCAACATCCGCTGGAACATGGAAAAAGGAAGAGAGTTACAGAAAAACATCTATTTCTGCTTTATAAGACTATGCCAAACCCTTTGATTGTGTGGATCACAATAAACTGGAAAATTCTGAAAGAGATGGGAATACCAAACCACCTGACCTGCCTTCTGAGAAATCTGTATGCAGGTCAGTTCAGTTCATTCAGTCACTCAGTCATGTCCAACTCTTTATGACCCCATGAATTGCAGCATGCCAGGCCTCCCTGTCCATGACCAACTCCCAGAGTTCACTCAGATTCATGTCCATTGAGTCGGTGATGCCATTCAGCCATCTCATCCTCTGTCATCACCTTCTCCTCCTGCCCCCAATCGCTTGCAGCATTGTAGTCTTTTCCAATGAGTCAACACTGCGCATGAGGTGGCCAAGAACACCCAGGACTGATCTCCTTTAGCATGGACTGGTTGGATCTCCTTGCAGTCCAAGAGACTCTCAAGAGTCTTTTCCAATACCACAGTTTAAAAGCATCAATTCTTTGGCACTCAGCTTTCTTCACAGTCCAACTCTCACATCCATTCACGACCACTGGAAAAACCATAGCCTTGACTAGATGGAACTTTGTTGGCAAAGTAATGTCTCTGCTTTTGAATATGCTATCTAGGTTGGTTATAACTTTCCTAGGAAGCAACAATTAGAACTGGACATGGAACAACAGACTGGTTCCAAATAGAAAAAGGAGTATGTCAGGGCTGTATATTGTCACTGTGCTCATTTAAATTATATGCAGAGTACATCATGAGAAGTGCTGAGCTGGAAGAAGCACAAGGTGGAATCAAGATTGCTGGGAGAAAGATCAATAACCTCAGATATGCAGATGACACCACCCTTAAGGTAGAAAGCAACGAAGAACTAAAGAGACTCTTGATGAAAGTGAAAGAGGAGAGTGAAAAAGTTGGCTTATACCTCAACATTCAGAAAATGAAGATCATGGCATCTGGTCCCATCACTTCATGGCAAATAGATGGAGAAACAGTGGAAACAGTGGCTGACTTTATTTTGGGGGGGCTCCAAAATCACTGCAGATGGTGACTGCAGCCATGAAATTAAAAGACACTTACTCCTTGGAAGGAAAGTTACGTCCAACCTAGACAGCATATTAAAATGAAAAGACATTACTTTGCCAACAAAGGTCTGTCTAGTCAAGGGTATGGTTTTTCCAGTAGTCATGTGTGTATGTGAGAATTGGACTATAAAGAAAGCTGAGCGCTGAAGAATCGATGCTTTTGAACTGTGGTGTTGGAGAAGACTCTTGAGAGTCCCTTGGACAGCAAGGGGATCCAACCAGTCCATCCTAAAGGAAATCAGTCCTGAATGCTCATTGGAAGGACTGATGCTGAAGCTGAAACTCCAATACTTTAGCCACTTGATGCAAAGAACCAACTTATTAAAAAGAACATGATGCTGGGAAAGATTGAATGTGGAAGGAGAAGGGGATGACAGAGGATGGAGATGGTTGGATAGCATCACCGACTCAATGGACATGAGTCTGAGTAAACTCCAGAAGTTGGTGATGGACAAGGAGGCCTGGCGTGCTGCAGTCCATGGGGTCACGAAGAATCAGACACGAGTGAGTGACTGAACTGAATTGACATTTCCTTCTCCAGGCAATCTTAGTTAGGAGGATTCTTTACCACTTAGCCACCTGGGAAGCCCCCCGCCTCTTTTAAACTACAGTATAAGTTTAATAAATAAAATGAAGCATGTCAATAAAAATTAATCCATGAAAGGCTATCTATATAACAATGTATCAGTTCAGAAAATATTTACCTAGAGAAATTGTTAATAAATTGCTTGCCCATAGATACAAAAATGGAAAGTTAAACTTCAGGTTTGGAAATACTATATCTGTTGGGATATTATCACTGCCTTTTAAATTTTTTTCAACTTGGTTTCTATTGCTATAATAGTGTGGATCCAGTAAATACGCTAAAAGAATAGCTCAGCCCAGAATTGTCATTTGATTAAAACCATTTGAAAACAATTCTTTTAATTCAAATTCTTCCTGTTTTAAGAAATTCACAGATTTATTTTAAAAAGAGAGAGAGAGAGAGAGAAGAAGTCACTCTGAATGCAGAAAGAATTAGCTAGGCCATTTCAGAATTACAAAGCCTGAATCAGTAAAATCTGGATTAGGATGGTTTCACTATTCCTTGCATCCTTACTCCAAATTAAAGTTTTGATTTTAAGTCACTGCTTATTGTCAGATAGAGACAAGCTTTTATTTTCATTATGCATTCATTGGTGGTTTTCACTTCCTAATATTACTTAGATTTAGAATCAGAAATAAGTATAGCTCTCCCTGGATATGCTCATTCCATTTCTTTTAATCTGTTTGCATAACTGGATAAACAGTTGTCATGTCAGATAATGTTCTGACATGTTTTGTACTCTGTGGCAACACACATATATGTCTACTCTGCAAGCACCAAGTCCAGTCTATGCTAAAAGTAAATGTAGTAACTTCTTAACACACACTCAACAGGTTTACGAAGTCCACAATGCCCTCCTACTATGTACTCGCATTGTGCATTTCATCACTAAATGTAATTTCATCACATTCATGAATGTGAGGTCGAATATAGCTGATGCAAGTCAGCTCTGAAGAAAGATCCTGGAAGAGTCATTCTGGAACTTTGCGACGTATGGAAAAACCTGGGGAGATTTAAAACCTCCCAGTGGCTGGGCTTCACTCCGTATCAATTATAGTGGAACCTCCATTGGTGAAACACTGGGCCTCAGTTGTCTTTCAAGCATGCCAAGCGATCTGAAAAACACTAAGGCTGAAAACCAGCGTGGTCGAGAACATGAAAGATTTTCAGAGCAGCAGCAGCCACAGCAAATCAGAAGAGCCAGAGGAAGTAGGAGAGGCAATAGTGCAAGGTAAAAGGAGCCACAGACATCATGCTGGATTAACAGGGCAGTTGGTGTTTTGTTTAAAAGATAAAAACAAGATTTAGAGCACTAAATAAAGGACCACAGTCCTTAAGACTTTGACACCTGTGCCTTTCATTGGAAATAAAATAATTAGAAGTTAGGCCACCTGTGTGTATTTTCTCACCTCAATGAGATCAAGGTTCAATTATTTAGAGAGCAGAGCCAAAAGAATTAGAAGATAGTAGAGATCAGCTTAAGCAGGTGGTTTACTGTTTTTCTTTCTTTTGTACTTAAACAACTTTCTACATATTCTCTGTGCCTATACAAGAGGGCTGTGTCACCTGGCAGCCGCTGAACAAAGCTTTCAGGATGGTGGAATATGTGTCTGTTCATCCATTAAAAACAAAAACACAAAAAGCATAAACCACCTTATTGCCTCAGTAGATGTTTGAATACCTGCTGTTGGAACACTAATTTCAGCCATTTTCAAGACCACAAGCTTTTCAAAAGTTTAACGGTTTTTAAATGTCCGTGTAGGCACAGAAACCACAGGTTTTGTTTTTTCTGGTTTTGTGTATGCGTGTGTGAAGAATGAAGTAGGAGGTCTGAGTGAGCTGGGGAGCAGGGGCAGCCTAGAAATGTGCGCTCAACCCTGAGCCCCACTGAGGGAGATTCTTTTTCTCAAAAGAGGGAATGCTGTCTTCGGCAGAGGTGAAGAAAATGGTTTATATACTTTCTTCAGTTCTCCCTTTCCACTGTGTAAATGGCCACAACCTGATGTGGCTTGGAAGTGAGATCAAGAAACATCCAAATTGCCTGGCGGGGCTGGAATTCCACCAATGAAAAGACCCAGGAGCGGCGGCGCAACCTGGCCCAGCCAATCCGGCTTGACCTCGTGCCTGTCCCTCCCCGTCTCCACGCCGCTTTCCTGTTCCCGATTCCCGGCTCCTCTTTCTTTTCTTGCCCTTCTGGTGCTCCAACCTCAAGTCCGGAGAACCAACCTCTGGCCCCTTAGATGTGCCATCGCCCCGCTGCAGGACCTCTGGAAAGTCTCTCAAAGTCGGTGGAGCTGTCTTCCACACTTGCTGTCAGGGAAAATAGACAGCTCTGTAGCCTGCTGGCTGGGGTTTGGTCTGGAGAAGTGGAAAGTGGGGCAGGGCACGGAGGAACTTTATTTCCGTTACTATGAATTTGTTTAGGTAATTTCGGTAAACTAGTTTTGGAAACTAGTCGTCTGTGATAACCAGTAGTGGCATGAAGCAGTTTGAATGGACTTGAGCTACGCTTCTGCCTTTGCTTACAACTGACTGACTCTGACGAAAAACATGAACTCCGTTCTTCGCCTAATCTCCCTCCTCGCATCATGTAACAGAGATGATTTGTCCCGGCTGGAGATCTAGAGATTTAGAGATCATAGTGTGAGTTTTTTGAGTCAGTATAAAAAATTTGGCATCAGGAATGCCTTGTGCAGTTAAAGCAAAGCTTTGTTTCTTGCTTCGACTTCTTATCTAAAGTGGCCTAAGGTGTATTTGGACTCTGAAAATTTTGCTGAAAATGATTGGGGTCTGGTTTTATAGATCATTTAAAATAATTTTTAAACTAAATTTGGTGTCTTTGCTATTAAGGCGATAACTATAGACAAGTTGCTTTGGTTTGGTTTAAGAAAAAGTGAGTGATAGTTCATATTCAGTCTTGTTATCTGTGTTCAAATCTCTTAAGCAGTTCATGCAACTTTTGGTTAATCCAGATTAATCTAGTTGAAAAAAGCAGCCTGTCATCACCTGGAGAAACAAACATTTAAAAAGACTCAATCAATGACCACCATAATTATAAATTCTGAAGCCTCAAGTTAAGCTGACAAGTCTTCCCTTTCCTCCCCACCTGCTTCTTTCCCATTTTCTTTTAATTGAGAGATAACATTAACTTCAGGTGTACAATAAAATGTTTGATATTTGTGTAATTGCAAAATTATTACAGTAAGTCTAGTTAACATCCATCACCACACAATCACACATTATTATTTTTTTTGATAAGCACTTTTAAGATCTACTCTTAGAAACTTTCATATGCACAACACAATATTATTAAGTATAGTCACCATCCTATACTTTACATTCCTATGATTTTATTTTGTAGCTCAAAGTTTATTCTTTTTAATCCCCTTCACTCCACTCCTGCCTCTGGCAATCGGCCATCTGTTCTCTGTATTACTGAACTTTGTTTAATATTTTAGATTCTGTATGTAAATGAAATCACAGGGTATTTCTTTCTTTGACATATTTCACATAACATAATGCCTCAATGTTCATCCATGTTGTTACAAATGACAAAATTTCATTCTTTTTTATGGCTGAATAATATTCCTGTGCATATCACATTTTTGCTAGCCATTCATCAATTGATAGATAATTAAGTTGCTTCTATATCTTGGCTTTGTAAATAAAGTTGCAGTGTACATGGGGTTAGGGGTGTGTGTGTGCATATGTCTTTAAGTCAGCGTTTTTGTTGTCTTTGGATAGATTCCCAGAAGTGGAATTGCTAGGTCAATGTGATAGTTCTTTTTAAATTTTTTGAAGAATCTCCATTTTCTTTTCCATAATGGTTGCACCAGTTTACACTCAAACTGACAGTGCATTAAGAGCCCCCTTTCTTCCTGCCCAATGCTTGGTAATTTTCTTTTTAAAATTAATATGTATTGGAATATAGTTGCTTTACAGTGTTCTTTTGTTTTTAATTTTCTATTGGTATGTAGACCGGGGTGTCTCTTTTGCTATAACCATTCTGACAGGTGTGAAATGATAGCTGATTGTGGCTTTGATTTGCATTTTCCTGATTAGTGATGTTAAACATATTTTCCCATAATAATCTCTTGTGATCCTTTGTATTTCATTGGTATTGGTTGTAATAAATATGTATTGGAATATAGTTGCTTTACAGTGTTCTTTTGTTTTTAATTTTCTATTGGTATGTAGACCGGGGTGTCTCTTTTGCTATAACCATTCTGACAGGTGTGAAATGATAGCTGATTGTGGCTTTGATTTGCATTTTCCTGATTAGTGATGTTAAACATATTTTCCCATAATAATCTCTTGTGATCCTTTGTATTTCATTGGTATTGGTTGTAATATTTCCTCTTTCATTTCTAAATTTTGAGTCCTCTCTCTCCGTTTGTTTTTTTTTTTTTTTTGATAAGTCTAGCTAAAGGTTTGCCAATTTTTAGCTTAAAAAAATGAATCAGCTTAGTTTCACTGATTTTTTAAATTGTCTTTGTGGTCTCTGTGGTTTAGAAACAACTGATTTTTGAGTTGCCTTCTATGCTTTGGAAAGAACATTTTGTGAAGTCAGCACACAACAATAGTAATAATAGTGCTAATGTGTGTATTCCCCTCTCAGACCATAAATTGCTCTGTTAAAATAATTTAACTGGTATTTCAGCAGAGCATGCTATGATGAATTTCTTCAGCTAATAAACTGTACCATGTTAAACTCACTTAAATCTCTACTTTTCAACTAATAGAGTTATAATTCATCCTACTCAATTCAGCTATATTTTGATGAGTAGGGATCAGTTCAATCACTCAGTCATGTCCAACTCTTTGCGACCCCATGAATCGCAGCACGCCAGGCCTCCCTGTCCATCAACAACTCCTGGAGTTCACTCAGACTCGTGTCCATCGAGTCAGTGATGCCATCCAGCCATGTCATCCTCGGTCGTCCCCTTCTCCTCCTGCCCCCAATCCCTCCCAGCGTCAGAGTCTTTTCCAATGGGTCAACTGTTCATGTGAGGTGGCCAAAGTACTGGAGTTTCAGCTTTAGCATCATTCCCTCCAAAGAAATCCCAGGGCTGATCTCCTTCAGAATGGGCTGGCTGGATCTCCTTGCAGTCAAGGCACTCTCAGGAGTCTTCTCCAACACCGCAGTCCAAAAGCATCAGTTCTTCGGTGCTCAGCCTTCCTCACAGTCCAGCTCTCAATTATTCTCACTCCTTTTCAACTTTCCCATTCGGCTGCTGGGCATACACACCGAGGAAACCAGAACTGAAAGAGACACGTGTACCCCAATGTTCATCACAGCACTGTTTATAATAGCTGGGACATGGAAGCAACCTAGATGTCCATCAGCAGATCAATGGATAAGAAAGCTGTGGTACATATACACAATGGAGTATTTATTACTCAGCCATTAAAAAAAATACATTTGAATCAGTTCTAATGAGGTGGATAAAACAGGAGCCTATTATACAGAGTGAAGTAAGCCAGAAAGAAAATCACCAATATAGTAAACTAATGCATATATATGGAATTTAGAAAGATGGTAACGATGACCCTATATGCGAGACAGCAAAAGAGACACAGATGTATAGAACAGTCTTTTGGACTCTGTGGGAGCAGGAGAGGGTGGGATGTTTTGGGAGAATGGCATTGAAACATGTTTAATATCATATACAAAACAAATCACCAGTCCAGGTTCAATGCATGGTACTGGATGCTTGGGGCTGGTGCACTGGGATGACCCAGAGGAATGGTACAGGGAGGCAGGAGGGAGGGGGGTTCAGGATGGGGAACACGTGTATACCTGTGGTGCATTCATGTTGATGTATGGCAAAACCAATACAATATTGTAAAGTAATTAACCTCCAGTTAAAATAAATAAGTTTATATTAAAAAATTTCAATTAAGCTATCATTTCAAGAGTTTGGCAAGAGATCATACTCATTCCTTAATGTTAATTTGTAGATTCACTATTCCAAAAGATCTGACTTAGCACAATAGTGTTAAATTTCTGAAAAATAGTAAAAACTACTAGCAATTATTAGTAGAGTCCCTAATGTATTTTGTTAGTCGGCTTTGCCTTGGCAATTTTTAAATCCCAGTATGTGCTAATGTGCTACACTAATATATTCTACAGATAAAGGAGCTCTACCCACATCTATAAGAAATTAATTATATCAGGTTATAAATATAACAATAAATGAGACAATAAGCTGTAAAGTTTTAGCACTGTTTCAATGGTTCAGGCAAGAAGAGATTATGTCCTTTAGCTGGAGAGAAGAGATATGAACTATTAAGAGAGAAAAAAAATCACAGGATGTTGGGTGTGCTTTTTATTTTCTTGGATGGCCGTTACCTCTTTAAGCTGGCTTTTCTAAAGTTCACCGATGGCTTTAACTCCATCAATATCAGGAGTGATCGTTGAGCACTTTTGTTGAGATTACGTATGTTATGTCTTAGACTCCCTGGAGATTCTGTAATTAATTAGAAAAGTGAAGTTTCTGCTGTTATGAAGTCTCAACTCTGTTCGAGTGAAACAGACAATTAAAAAACATAAACTCTGGATAAGTTCTTATGCTGTGTGCTAGAAAAATTATTTTATTAGAAATAGTCCATATGTTATTTCAGTCACATATATTAGTGTGATTCTTACCTTTCTGATTCTTTCCAGAAGGACACAAAGTTTGAGTGGTGGGAACGGGGGCGGGAAAGCATAACGGCACCAAGGTATGGCACTAAGAGAGAGGGCTTCAGGGGAAAACAGGTGCCAGGAGACGTTCGAGGACCATTACGCAGCGCTGTGGCGGTTGCAGAGCTTTCGCTGGGCTGGCCTTCCCCACAGTACTGTTGCATTTACCCGCTGCAGGTACTGATTGGGGCATAGTTACATTACCCAGTGAACAGACTTTTTTCTGAGTTGACTAGCCTGACCTGTTGCTTCAGTGTTATATGAGCAGCCCTCATAATACCTACTTAGGAATTACAGTATTTGGCCACAATAATGACACCCTGGCCTGCTCCAAACCCACCTCTTCTTCCCAGAGACTTTCCAAGAAGCCTGTGCATCAGATCAGTGTGAGATGCCTTTTTGCCTCCTAACCCTGAATACAGATCAAGTACAATAAAAGGAGCACAACAGTCTGATGGAACAGAAATTTTTACGGAATGCTTTCTTTTTAAATTCACTGTCTCATGTTTGCTTTGGGGAATAGATTGTCAAGGCCTACTTTCGCTACCTCACATCAGGTCCAGTTGTATAAATGAAAGTGGAAAAAAAAAAGCCAGAATAACCTGAGAAGTATCTGATCAGCTGCCTTGTATGTTGTAGATATCAAAAGTTTATTATGCCAAGAGTACACTTAACTGATGAAAAAGAGTGTTTGAGCTTTTTCACTCACCTCTTTGAAACACATAAACTATTTGACAGTGTTAAGTGTTTGACATTTAACTTCAAGCTCGGTCCTTCCCTGGTGGCTCAGCTGATAAAGAATCTGCCTGCCAGTGCAAGAGATGTGAGACGTGGGCTTGATCCCTCAGTTGGGAAGATCTCCTGGGAAAGGAAATGGTAATCTCCTCCAGTATACTTGCCTGGAAAATTCCACAGACAGGGAAGCCTGGGGGGCTACAGTCCATGGGGTCGCAAAGAGCTGGAAATGATGGAGCACACGTGCACCCACACGTGCATACACAAACACATACTGGGGAACAAAGGGAATGCATTTTTTCCTGCAGTTTCAGTATGGACTTTTGGTTAACTATTTCTCAAGTTATGTCTAATTAGTTGAACTATACCTTTAGGTAAATGTATATGTTTATTTTTCTAGTATATTATAATATGTATATTATATACATATTAACCTAAATAGGGTTATATCATGTATATTTTTCTACATGTTTTGTTATGAAGTCATTCATAATGCTTGTCTATCTATCTAGTTTAATATATATGTTAGCAAAAAGAAGCCTAAAACAAACACATTATGTACGTCAAAAAGTCAAGGATCATCAACTTCTTTTAAGCCTCCTATGGATTTACCACTCAATATTGTTTTCTTTTTCTAATGCTAAAGGCTCATCACTGCTTTAAATTTTGTCATAATGTTAAAATGCATATGTTTGTAAACCTATTATTATTTATTTATTTAAAAATTTAAAAGTAGTGAGCATCATTTTGTTTGTGTCTTTCTGCAACTTGATTTTTTTACTCAACATTATATTTGGGGGTTCAATGTCTATTCCTTTGTACCCCAACTTCACTCAGTCACCAGATGCTGACTGCCCTGGGAAGGCTGTGAGCTTGGGCAAAGGGGTTTTCTATAGCTAAAACTGACCCTAAAGGAGCCAATAGCCAGGTTTTATTTAAAATTTGACATTTTTATCACAGATTTTTTCATTACTTTTGATTTTTAAAATATTTTGTTAAAACATGACATCTTGACTGCTTTGTTTTTTGATGTCCCTTTAAATTCTGTACCTGAGGCAAGTGCCTCATTTGCCTGATTTACCTCAGTCCAAAGGAGTACATCAAGGCTGTATATTGTCACCCTGTTTATTTAACTTGTATGCAGAGTACATCATGAGAAACGCTGGACTGGAAGAAACACAAGCTGGAATCAAGATTGCCAGAAGAAATATCAATAACCTCATATATGCAGATGACACCACCCTTATGGCAGAAAGTGAAGAACTAAAGAGCCTCTTGATGAAAGTGAAAGAGGAGAGTAAAAAAGTTGGCTTAAAGCTCAACATTCAGAAAACGAAGATCATGGCATCCGGTCCCATCACTTCATGGGAAATAGATGGGGAAACAGTGGAAATAGTGTCAGACTTTATTCTTTTTGGGCTCCAAAATCACTGCAGATGGTGACTGCCGCCATGAAATGAGAAGACGCTTACTCCTTAGAAGAAAAGTTATGACCAACCTAGATAGCGTATTCAAAAGCAGAGACATTACTTTGCCGACTAAGGTGCGTCTAGTCAAGGCTATGGTTTTTCCTGTGCTCATGTATGGATGTGAGAGTTGGACTGTGAAGAAGGCTGAGCACTGAAGAATTGATGCTTTTGCACTGTGGTGTTGGAGAAGACTCTTGAGAGTCCCTTGGACTGCAAGGAGATCCAACCAGTCCATTTTAAAGAGATCAACCCTGGGATTTCTTTGGAAGGAATGATGCTAAAGCTGAAACTCCAGTCCTTTGGCCACCTCATGCAACGAGTTGACTAATTGGAAAAGACTCTGATGCTGGGAGGGATTGGGAGCAGGAGGAGAAGGGGACGACAGAGGATGAGATGGCTAGATGGCATCACGGACTCGATGGACATGAGTCTGAGTGAACTCCCAGAGACTGTGATAACAGGAAGGCCTGGCGTTCTGCAATTCATGGGATTGCAAAGAGTCAGACACGACTGAGCGAGTGAACTTTCCTGGCCCTGATGTCTGATGACTGTTACCTTCCACTGGGCAGAAACTTCTTTTAAGCAGATTCTGAGTAGGGCATTTTGGTTTCTACTCCCTAAATGTGTCATTCCTAACTGTGGATTCTTTCTCATCTTGAATCACTAAGTTAGTATGACATTAAACAGAGCCTTTGGCCAGCTGCATGAGTAAGAAATAAATCTTTATTGTTTAAGGCCCTTAAATCTTGGGAGTTGTATATTGCCTAGATGATCTTAACCTGTACAAAGATCAAAGTAGAATGCCTTGCAGCAACCTAAAATATATAAAAACATAGGAAAACAATTGACATTGGTTTAATAGAAGAAAATTGCAGTTAGAGACTAAAAAGATAATGCATTTTGTGCAGTGGCAAAACATCAGTGTATTGATTATGGGGACCAAAAATCCTCTACCTAATAAACTTACTGTTATAGATGAGAGGGATCAGAAAACAATTTTCTTTTTTGGGGCGGTGTGTTGGTTTCTGTCTGTCTTTGGTGTATTGTTATAAGAAAGACATATGCTTAGAAAATTTGTCAGTTTATAAGCAGGATATTTTCTCTGTTTATTTCATTGCCCTGAAATTTGATTTTGGTGTGTCTGTATATGGTTTCAGGGTGCTCCCCCAGTGGCTCAGTAGTAAAGATTCCTCGTGCAATGCAAGAGAAGCAGTAGATGCGGGTTCCATCTCTGAGTTGGGAAGATCCCCTGGGGGACAGAATAGCAACCCACTCTAGCTTTCTTGCTTGGAGAATCCCATGGACAGGGGAGACTGGTGGGTTACTATCCATTGGGTCTCAGAGTCAGACACAATTTAGCATGCATGCAAGTATGGTTTTATTTTTATTTATCTTTCTTGATAAATTTTGTGCCACTGGGTTGATTCTCAGTTACTATCTTTTCCAGTATTACCTTTTCCCCATTCTATCTTTTTATCTTTTCTGAAATTGGAATTGGATATCTGTTAGGCTTTATTCTTTTTTTTTTTTTTTAGATTGCTTACTGCATTTTCATATAGCTGAGCTTCCCTGGTGGCTCAGAGGTTAAAGTGTCTGCCTCCAATGCAGGAGACCTGGGTTCGATCGCTGGGTTGGGAAGATCCCTTGGAGAAGGAAATGGCAACCCATTCTAGTATTTTTGCCTGGAGAACACATGGACGGAGGAGCCTGGGAGGCTACAGTGCAAGGGGTCGCAAAGAGTCGGATACGACTGAGCAACTTCACCACCACCACTGCATTTTCATGTAGTTTTTAATCTTTTTATATCTCTGAGATGCATCTGAGTAACAAATTTTTAAATGTATTATCCAGTTAAGTAATTTTTCCATTAGTTAATATACAAATAAATAAATACAACAATTATATTTTTACTTCTGGAGGATCTTTTGGTATTGTCATTTATGCCTGGTTATTTTTGATAGTGTATTGTTTCTTGCTCATTTTTTTTGTATTTTATACTTTATTTCCTTAAATGTATTAAGTATAGTCATTTTATATTCTTTATCTGAAAATTTCAATACCTAAAGTCTTAAGAGGTCTAAATTTATTTTTTGTTGTTTCTGCTCAATCAGTGAATTATTTATTCATGTATTTGGTAAATTTCAATTGTGAGATCATAATTAGGGTTCATAAGTTCCACTTGAACATGTCATAACATTCTATAAAACAGGTTTGCCATATTTTCCTTAATATGCCCACATTACTCTGTATATTTAAGACTAACTTTATAGTTTCCTACCATCATGGATAATTTTGAGGGGATAAAGCCCTTTAATGAGTTATTTTTTCTTAATAAAAAATTTCTGAAAACATATTTCCGGAAATGGTGCTATTGAACCAAAATAGAAACATTTTTACAGTTCACATAATTACTTTCATTGAGACTTGGGACCAATTACAATGCAATCAGACAAGAATGAGAGTACAAATTTCACAAGATGTTCACAAAATTAGATTTTTATGCATGTTTTTATGGTATGATTTTCTGGATCTTTTTAAAGAATTATGGTAAACTATCATGATCCAGGGTTCATTTTCCAAGTAATTATAACAATGTCAGTTATAGCAATATCAATTACTGATTTTATGATTCAGATGTATGGGTGGTCATAGAAAATCTGTGATAAACTATGCTAAACATATATGTATTTTTGGCCTTTGCTGTAATGAAAAAGTCTCAATAGCTTACAGCCATATTAGTTTTTGATCATTGTACGTGGGGTGGTTTTTGTGCAACTCGGCCTAGTTTTTCTCTGTTTGGGTACACATATATTCTCTTTCTAAGATCCAGGAAGAAGCAATTATACCTATCTAGGACATGTTATTTTTGTGGCAATGATCTTCAAGAGACCAAGTAAAAATGAACAGTTCACGTTAAAGGTTCTGTTTGTGATCAATACAATATCACTTCTGCTAATACTCCACTGGTGCAGACAAGTCATATAGCCAAATCTGATAATGAAATGAAAAAATATAGTCTACCTATAGATATACACTCAAGTGACATGGATGTGGATAAAGATAATGCTCATATGAAGTGAAAAGATAGTTGGGAATGGTCTCTAAAACTTTCTTTGCTTGCCTTGACACTCATTCCTATGTACATGCTCTCATATAATTTAACACATTTTGTTGATATTATTTCTGCTCTATTTATTTTCTTGTGTAGACCTCAAGTCCCTTAAGGACAGAAAGCTTTACTTTTAAGGACATAAGCTTTACTTATGTTTCATGTAACCCAGTGCCTAGAGCACAACACAGAATATATAGTTTCTCAAATAAGATATGTTGGACTGAATGGTTTTCATATATGCCTCCCCTGGAATAACAATCCATGTTCTTTGGTCTTAGAACTAGAAAAAGGTAATACAAGCTAATTTTTCGCAAAATTACTGGACTCCTTGATGTGTTTTTTTAAGGTAAGAAAAGATTACTACTCATATTTATTTTTAAATTCATTTCAGGACTGCAGGAGAAAGAGTAGGCTTTTCTTTTGTATTAGATAACAGGACAAGGAGCATATTAACACTGCTGTCATTCAAAAGCCCAAGGCATATTAAATGTACTCTCTCGATTCAATAGAAGCTCTGTGATCAAGTCAGGCTCTGGTTGAGAAGAAGATAAATGTATAACAGGATAACTCTCCACTCTCAGAAAGAGAAATTGAAAGGTTGCCTGCTGAAAAAAAAAAAGGAATTTTTTTTAGAAAGCTATCAAAAAATTATTATTCAATAGGGAACCCTAACCATCAGGACCAGCTTGTCCACTGGACATAGAAGGAACAGTGCCTAGTGTCTATGATACTTACAATGGTCCATGAAAATAAAAAAGGTTTTCCTATATAAATTTATTTTTTGTTGTTTCTGCTCAATCAGTGAATTATTTATTCATGTATTTGGTAAATTTCAGTTGTGAGATCATAATTAGGGTTCATAAGTTCCACTTGAACATGTCATAACATTCTATAAAACAGGTTTGCCATATTTTCCTTAATATGCCCACATTACTCTGTATATTTAAGACTAACTTTATAGTTTCCTACCATCATGGATAATTTTGAGGGGATAAAGCCCTTTAATGAGTTATTTTTTCTTAATAAAAAATTTCTGAAAACATATTTCCGGAAATGGTGCTATTGAACCAAAATAGAAACATTTTTACAGTTCACATAATTACTTTCATTGAGACTTGGGACCAATTACAATGCAATCAGACAAGAATGAGAGTACAAATTTCACAAGATGTTCACAAAATTAGATTTTTATGCATGTTTTTATGGTATGATTTTCTGGATCTTTTTAAAGAATTATAGTAAACTATCATGATCCAGGGTTCATTTTCCAAGTAATTATAACAATGTCAGTTATAGCAATATCAATTACTGATTTTATGATTCAGATGTATGGGTGGTCATAGAAAATCTGTGATAAACTATGCTAAACATATATGTATTTTTGGCCTTTGCTGTAATGAAAAAGTCTCAATAGCTTACAGCCATATTAGTTTTTGATCATTGTACGTGGGGTGGTTTTTGTGCAACTCGGCCTAGTTTTTCTCTGTTGGGTACACATATATTCTCTTTCTAAGATCCAGGAAGAAGCAATTATACCTATCTAGGACATGTTATTTTTGTGGCAATGATCTTCAAGAGACCAAGTAAAAATGAACAGTTCACGTTAAAGGTTCTGTTTGTGATCAATACAATATCACTTCTGCTAATACTCCACTGGTGCAGACAAGTCATATAGCCAAATCTGATAATGAAATGAAAAAATATAGTCTACCTATAGATATACACTCAAGTGACATGGATGTGGATAAAGATAATGCTCATATGAAGTGAAAAGATAGTTGGGAATGGTCTCTAAAACTTTCTTTGCTTGCCTTGACACTCATTCCTATGTACATGCTCTCATATAATTTAACACATTTTGTTGATATTATTTCTGCTCTATTTATTTTCTTGTGTAGACCTCAAGTCCCTTAAGGACAGAAAGCTTTACTTTTAAGGACATAAGCTTTACTTATGTTTCATGTAACCCAGTGCCTAGAGCACAACACAGAATATATAGTTTCTCAAATAAGATATGTTGGACTGAATGGTTTTCATATATGCCTCCCCTGGAATAACAATCCATGTTCTTTGGTCTTAGAACTAGAAAAAGGTAATACAAGCTAATTTTTCGCAAAATTACTGGACTCCTTGATGTGTTTTTTTAAGGTAAGAAAAGATTACTACTCATATTTATTTTTAAATTCATTTCAGGACTGCAGGAGAAAGAGTAGGCTTTTCTTTTGTATTAGATAACAGGACAAGGAGCATATTAACACTGCTGTCATTCAAAAGCCCAAGGCATATTAAATGTACTCTCTCGATTCAATAGAAGCTCTGTGATCAAGTCAGGCTCTGGTTGAGAAGAAGATAAATGTATAACAGGATAACTCTCCACTCTCAGAAAGAGAAATTGAAAGGTTGCCTGCTGAAAAAAAAAAAGGAATTTTTTTTAGAAAGCTATCAAAAAATTATTATTCAATAGGGAACCCTAACCATCAGGACCAGCTTGTCCACTGGACATAGAAGGAACAGTGCCTAGTGTCTATGATACTTACAATGGTCCATGAAAATAAAAAAGGTTTTCCTATCTTTTAAATTTGAGAAAAAATGAAAATAATAAGTACACGATGATAAATCCAGTTAGGAATACATTTGTCTTTGTACCAACATAGTCATAAAATATAATTTTAATATATTTTATGGAGAAAGTGTCCACAAAGGTGAAGAGGCCCTTGGCCCACGGAAGTCATTCTATGACCCTGTTTACAGTGAGTGAATCTTTTGAGGTAGGAAGAGAGGAGAGAGATCGTTGAGATGAGTGGCACTCTCCAAAACTAGGTTTGGCGTTCTGCTCATGGCTGTGGGTAGAATGGTTTTTATCTATTCTGGAACTATTTTGCTGTTTCTGGTAGAACTGACTTGGGCAAAATCATAAAGAAAATTATTTGGGGCCCTCCAGTCCCTTTCTCTCCTCCTTGCCTCTCTCCACCCACCCCTGACCAAAAGATAGATTGAGACATATTACAAATCTTCAGATCAAGCAAAAAATCAATTTCAATCAGACAGCACCAAAGTGGAAGTAGTTAGAGTACTTGGCAGACAGGAGGCTGGGGAAAGACCTAGAGAAAAAGTGTAGAAGCAAAGAAAGAAATTATATACGTGGCTACTGGTTAAATCCTAGTTGGACGTTTTGGTTATTTGTTATGGTTTTCCTTAGTATTTTGATTTTGTAAACTTGAGTCATTTATAGGCTTAGATTTTGGTTTGCTTACATAGGCTGCCACTGCATTCCAGTTTTGTTTTTTTTTTTAATCTTTGGTCTTCTTATTTAAGTAATTTAACAGTATACATGTATGTTGTACTGTGCTTAGTCACTCAGCTGTGTCCGACTCTTTGCAACCCCGTTGACTGTAGCCCACCAGGCTCCTCTGTCCGTGGGGATTCTCCAGAGGAGAATACTGGAGTGGGTGGCCATGGCCTCCAGGGTATCTTCCCAATCCATGGACTGAACCCAGGTCTCCATCACTGCAGGCAGATTCTTTACCATCTAAGCCACCAGGGAAGCCTGTATGCATGAATAAATGCACACATACACTTATGTGCATTGCTACTCTTGCTGTTTAATAAATACTTACTTGATACTTCCTTATAATGTGTTGGGCCTTGTTATAGCTACTAGAACATATCAGTTAGGATGATAAAGAAATTTCAACAACTGATAAAGAAATTTCAACAGTCTTTGCCATCTTTCAACAGTCTTTGCCATCTTTCAACAGTCTTTGCCATCTTTCAACAGTCTTTTCAGTGGAACTCAAAATGTGTTCTCTGGACTAGCTTGTGACTTTATTATTTTTTAATTAAAATTAATGATATATTTTTACAGTTTAGCAATCAGATTGTAGATTTATTAAAAAGAATGGCCATTAATTTGCAATGGTTTTAATTACAATGAAGATACTTTACAAATCTATTTGTGTGCCACGTCCCCCACCCCACTTCCAGTTTTGACTTGAGGATATGAGTGGGTAGGGACTTGAGAGAGAGAGGCTGGTGTGGTGGTATGGCACAGAGGAGGAAGAATGGTGAGAAAGGGTAGGGAGAGAGAGAGAAGAAAGCATGGGAAGGAGGAGGAGAAGAGCAAAAAGGGGGAAAGAATAGAGAAGTGTACAGAAGTGTGTACAGATATAGAGGCAAGTGTTCAAGGAGTAAGTGGTATGGGGTCTCAAGTTTATTACAATTCTCTTTTCTTGAGGTAAATATACAGTAAAATGCATACCTTATATAGGTGTATGGATGTATAAATACTTCCTCTCTTGACATTTTCCTCTGGAAACATTCTAATAAACAGAAAATTTGAAAAATATGTAGTGAATGCCCATATGCTCACCACACCAGTTATACCATCAATACTATATGTGCCTTATAGTATTTTCTACTCATCTCTCCATTCCTCTAACCATCTTATATTTAAACATATTTTGAAATAATTTCCATCAGGAGACTTACTCCTAACACCTAGTACAACATTTATCTGCAGTTTTTTTTCTTTTGAAGTGATATTTATATCCAGTTAAAAGCACAAATCTTAAGTGAAGATAAGCTGAATTTTGACAATTGCATGCACTTTTAAAGCACACATATCTATTTAGATGTGGAACATTGCCATCCCCCAGAAATGTCTCTCATGGCCTTTTCTCAGTCTTCAAGTCCATGTGGCAATAGAATGGTTAAGAATAGTTTCCCTGCTCTAGAACTTTATATTAGTGGAATCATACACTATGTACATTTTCACATAAAGCTTCTTTGACTCAGCCAATGTTTTTGAAATTCATCTATAGTGTTACATACATCAATAGTTTCTTGCTTTTTAAAATTGGAGAGTAGTATTCATTTGTCTGAATATACAAGGGTTTGTTTTTCATCTAATTTAGTTACAAATTTTAGCTATTATTAATAACATAGCTATGAATAATACTGATTATGCCTTTTTTCTTTTCAGACCCTTTTTTTTTTTTAATTTCTCTTTGGTAACTACTGGCTCAGATGGTAAAGTGTCTGCCTACAATGCAGAAGAACCGGGTTCGATCCCTGGGTGGAATTTTCTGGTGGAATCTTTAAGATTTTTTATGTATAGTATCATGTTATCTGCTAACAGTGATAGTTTACTCTTCTTTTCCATTTTACATTCCTTTATTTCTTTTTTTCCCCCACTGATTGCTATGACTCAGTTCAGTTCAGTTCAGTCTCAGTTATATCTGACTCTTTGTGACCCCATGAACTGCAGCATGCCAGGCCTCCCTGTCCATCACCAACTCCCAGAGTTTACCCAAACTCATGTCCATCGAGTCAGTGATGCCATCCAGCCAGCTCATCCTCTGTCGTCCCCTTCTCCTCCTACCCCCAATCCCTCCCAGCATCAGAGTCTTTTCCAATGAGTCAGCTCTTCGCATGAGGTGGCCAAAGTACTGGAGTTTCAGCTTTAGCATCATTCCTTCCAAAGAAATCCCAGGGTTTCTCTCCTTCAGAATGGACTGGTTGGATCTCCTTGCAGTCCAAGGGACTCTCAAGAGTCTTCTCCAACACCACAGTTCAAAAGCATCGATTTTTTGGCATTCAACCTTCTTCACAGTCCAACTCTCACATCCGTACATGACTCCTGGAAAAACCATAGCCTTGACTAGAAAGACATTAGGTAAATTTATTCCTAAGGTTTGAAAATTTTATTCTTTTTGATGTAATAGTAAATGCAATTGTTTCCTTAATATCTCTTTCTGCTCTTCACTGTTCATGTATAATAATGCAAGTATATGCAAAAAGAGATTTATTTGCATTAATTTCAATCTTGCAGCTGTACTGAATTGTCTGATCTGCTCCAGTAATTTTCTGGTGGAATCTTTAAGATTTTCTATGTATAGTATCATGTTATCTGCTAACAGTGACAGTTTACTCTTCTTTTCCATTTTACATTCCTTTATTTCTTTTTTTCCCCCACTGATTGCTATGACTCAGTTCAGTTCAGTTCAGTTCAGTCTCAGTTATATCTGACTCTTTGAGATCCCATGGACTGCAGCACACCAGGCTTTCCTGTCCATCACCAACTTCCGGAGCTTGCTCAAACTCATGTCCGAGTTGGTGATGCCGTCCAATCATCTCATCCTCTGTTGCCCTCTTCTCCTCCTGCCTTCAGTCTTTCCCAGGAGTTGGTGATGCCATCCAATCATCTCATCCTCTGTTGCCCTCTTCTCCTCCTGCCTTCAATCTTTCCCAGCATCAGGGTCTTTTCCAATTAGTCAGTTCTTCACATCAGGTGGCCAAAGTATTGGAGTTTCAGCCCCAGCATCAGTCCTTCCAATGAATATTCAGGACTGATTTCCTTTAGAATTGATTGGTTTGATCTCCTTGCAGTCCAAGGGACTCTAAAGAGTCTTGTCTAACACCAAAGTTCAAAAGCATCATTTCTTCAGCACTCAGCTTTCTTTATGGTCCAGCTCTTGCATATGGACATGACTATTGGAAAAACTATAGCTTTGACTAGATGGACCTTTATTAGCAAAGTACTGTTTCTGCTTTTTAATCTGCTGCTTAGGTTGGTCATAGCTTTTATTCCAAGGGAGAAAGTGTCTTTTAATCTCATGGCTGCAGTCATCATCTTCTCTTCTATTCTCAGCTATTTCTAAAGCCTCCTCAGACAACCAGTTTGAGTTTTTGCCTCTTTCTTGGGAATGACATTGATCCCTGCCTCCTGTAAACTATCATGAACCTCCTTCCATAGTTCTTCAAGCACTCTGTCTATCAGACCTAATCCCTTGAACCTATTTGTCACTTTCACTTATGATTATGTATAATCATAAGGGATTTAATTTAGGTCATACTTGAATGGTCTAGTGATTTTCCTACTTTCCTCAATTTAAATCTGAATTCTGCAATAAGGAGTTTGTGATCTGAGCCACAGTCAGCTCCTGGTCTTGTTTTTGCTGACTCTATAGAGTTTCTCCATCTTTTGCTACAAATAATATAATCAATCTAATTTTGGTATTGACCATCTGATGAAGTCCATGTGTAGGGTTGTCTTTTGTGTTGTTGGAAGAGGGTGTTTGCCATGACCAGTGCATTCTCTTGGCAAAGCTCTGTTAGCCTTTCCCCTGCTTCATTTTCTACTATAAGGCCAAACTTGCCTGTTACTCCAGGTATCTCTTGACTTCCTACTTCTGCATTCCACTTCCCTATGATGAAAAGGACATTATGTGTGTATGTGTGTGTTATTTCTAAAAGATCTTGTAGGTTATCAGATAACTTTTCAACTTCAGCTTCTTGGCACTAGTGGTTGGAACATAGACTTGGATTACTGTGCTATTGAATGGTTTGCCTTGGAAATTGCCAGAGATCATTCTGTAATTTTTGAGATTGCACCCAAGTACTGCATTTTGGACTCTTTCATTGACTATGGTGGCTACTTCATTTCTTCTAAGAGATTCTGCCCACAGTAGTAAATATAATGGTCATCTGAATTAAATTCTCCCCTCCAGTCAATGTTAATTCACTGATTCCTAAAATGTTGATGTTCACTCTTGTCATCTCCTATTTGACTATTTCCAATTCACCTTAGTTCATGAACATAATATTCCAGGTTCCTATGCAATATTGGTCTTTACAACATTGAACTTAGCTTCCATCACCAGTCTCATCCACAACTGGACATTTCACTTTGGCTCCTTCTCTTCATTCTTTCTGGAGTTATATATCCACTCTTCTCCAGTAGCATATTGGATTCCTACCAACCTGGGGAGTTCATCTTTCAGTGTCCTATCTTTTTGCCTTTTCATACTGTTCATGGGGTTTTCAAGGCAAGAATTCTGAAGTGGTTTTCTATTCCCTTCTCTAATGGACCACCTTTTGTCAGAACTCTCCACAATGACTCCTCCATCGTGGGTAGTCCTACATGCCATGGCTCATAGTTTCATTGAGTTAGACAAGGCTGTGGTCCATGTGATCACTTTGGTTAGTCTTATGTGATTGTGGTTTTCTTTCTGCCTGCCTTCTGATGAATAGGATAAGAGGCTTATGGAAACTTCCTGATATGAGTGACAGAATGCTATGGCAGGAGTACCAAAACTGTGTTGAATGAAAATGGTGACAATGGACATTCTTTCCTTATTTCTGATCATGCAGGGCAAGCTCTACCTTTCACCACTGAGGATAGTGTTGCTGTGGTTTGTTTTATATGACCTTTATGACATTGAGGTAGATTCCCTTTATGCTCCTTTCTGGAGAGATTTTATCATAAATGAGTATTGGACTTGTTAAAAGCTTTTTGTGCATCTATTGAGATGATCATTTTTTTTCCCCTTCAGTTTGTTAATGAAGTTAACACAAAAATTGAGTTGTGAACATTGAAGCATCCTTGCATCCCTGAGATAAGTCTCACTTGAGCATGGTGTATGATCCTTTCAATGTATTGTTGGATTCAGTTTCCTAGTACTTTGTTGAATATTTTTGCATCTGTGGTCATCTGTGATATGAGCCTGTAGTTTTCTTTTTGCATGATGTCTTTGTCTGGTTTTGGCATCAGGATGAAGGTGGCTTCATAGAATAAACTTGTGAATGTTTCTTTCACTGTACATTTTTGGAGGAGTGTCAAAAGGATAGATGTTAGCTCTTGTCTAAATATTTGATGGAATTCACCTGTGAAGCCCTCTAGTTCGAGACTTTTATTAGTTGGAAAGTTTTAAATCATTATTTCAATTTTGGTGCTTGTGATATGGCTGTTCATATTTTCTGTTTCTCCCTGGTTCAGTCTTAGAAAGTTGCATCTTTCTAAGAATTTGTGCATTTTGTTTAGGTTGTCCATTTTATTGGCAAACAGTTGTCTGTAGTGGTCTCTTATGAGCTTTTGTATTCTTATGATGTCTATTGTAATTTCTCCCTTTCCATTTCTACTTTTATTTGAGTTCCCTCAGCTTTGTGTTGTTGTTTTTTTTTTTTCCCTTGGTGAGTCTGGCTAAAGGTTTATCAGTTTTGTTTGTCTTCTCTAAGAACCACGTTTTCATTTCAGTTTTTGTTATTGCTGTCTCCATCTCTATTTCATTTATTTCTGTTCTGATCTCTATGATTTCTTTCTTTCACTAACTTTGGGTTTTGTTTGTTCCTCTTTCTCTAGTTGCTTTAGATACAAATTTACACTGTTTATTTGGGATTTTCTTATCTCTTGAGGTAAGATTGTGTTGCTATAAACTTCCATTTTAAAACTGCTTTTGCTTTTCCAAAGATCTTGGGCTGTCACTTATTCATTATTATTTTTCTCTAGATATTCTTTAAATTTCCTTTTTGATTTCTTCAGTGATCCACTGGTTATTTAGTAGCATCCATTTAGTTTGTGCTTGTTTTTTGTAGTTTTATTCTAGGCAATGAGTAAAAATAAGCTATGATTCTGAATTCTATTTATAACTCTGACCTTACAAGAATATAATTATATTTAGCATTTATCAGCAGGCAAAGGAAAAATTTATTTACAAAACAAATTTTATAATCACTGTTTTAAGGTACAGAAATGGTCATTTCTTACGTTATATTTCACTCCTTTGGGAATTCAGTTGTTATGAGAAAATGAAATGAATACATATAAATCTTAAGCTATATGTCCTTATTGACAATGAAGCAATTTTTCAATAATTTTTCAAAACTGACTAACCACAAAAAGGTAAATGTTAGGTTGTGGAAGAAAATTCAAATGACTGAATGTAGATAGATTACAGATTAGAAGCATTAGGGGGAAAACAGCTAGGTGTCACTAAAGGAAGAATGTCCTTGTTCCAAAGAGGAGAGAGACAGTGAATGTTAATTTACCTGGATAAGTGGCAGTGAAGTGAAAGGTTGATGCAGATGTGATGGGAAGGGGGTGGGCAGCTTTTTTCCTCCAAAGCAGTTGACAAAGTTAGCAGTTCAATGTCTAACAGACTACACACTCAAATATTATATATACTGTTACTGTTGATAATGATGACAACTGTCTCTTGTGGGTCAGTCAACAGGCAGACACGATACATACTGTGGAAAAAAAAAAAAAAACCTTATAGATTTTGAATATTCACTAAACAGTGAAATGTGGGAGAAAAGAGAAAAAGGAAAGGGAGTGGAAGGGGGGGG
>SJYC01129408.1:0-15826 GCA_006408675.1 Madoqua kirkii | reverse complement strand
TTTGTGAAAGTTATTTATGGATATATTTTAACACTACTTTTTAAAATTTTTTAATTTTTTTTTTTTTTTTTTTTTTTTTTTTTTTTTTTTTTTTTTTTTTTTTTTTTTTTTTTTTTTTTTTTTTTTTTTTTTTTTTTTTTTTTTTGCCATATGGCACAGTTCATAGCATCTTAGTTCCCTGACCAGGGATCCAATTTGAGTCCTAGGCTGTGGAAGTATGGAGTCCTAATCACAAGCCAAACCTATAACCAATATCATACTCAATGGTGAAAACATGAAGGCATTCCCTCTAAGACCAGGAACCAAGATAAGGATGCCTTGTGATCACCACTTCTTTTCAACATAGTTTGGAAAGTCCTAGACACAGCAATCAGAGGAGAAAAACAAATGAAAGGAATCAAAATTGGGAAAGGAAGTAAAACTGTCTTTATTTACAGATGATAAGATACTATACATTTCTAGAAAATCCTAAAGATACTATTAGAGCTTATCAATGAATCTGGTAGTTTCAGGATACAAAGTCAACATGCAGAAATATGTTGCAATTCTATACACTAATAACAAACTATCAGAAAGAGAAAGTAATGAAAATCCCATTTATCATCATATCAAAAAGAATAAAACACCTAGAATGAACCAACCTGAGGAGACAAAAGACCTCTACACTGAAAACTATGACACTAACAAATGAAATTAAAGATGACACAAACAGATGGAAGGATATATCATGCTGTTGGGTGGGAAGAATCTCATACTTTGATAAAAAGGAAAAATAAAAACTTTAAATTTATCTTTTTAATACCACTAGAACAGTTGGTTGTGAAAGTTTCTCAGTCATGTCCGACTCTTTGTGACCCCATGGACTTGGTCCATGAAATTCTCCAGGTCAGAATACTGGAGTGGGTAGCCATTTTCTTCTTCAAGGGATCTTCCAAACCCAGGGATCAAACCCAGGTCTACCCACACTGCAGGCAGATTCTTTATCAGCTGAGCCATCAGGGAAACCCAAGAATACTGGAGTGGTTAACCTATCTGTTCTCCAGCAGATCTTCCTGACCCATGAATTGAACTGGGGTCTGCTGCATTGCAGGCAGATTTTTTTACCAGCTGAGCTACCAGGGAAGCCCAGTATGATGTCATCTGCAAACAGTGACAGTTTACTTTTTTCTTTCCAAGCTGGATGTCTTTTATGTATTTTTCTTGCTTGATTGATGTAGCTAGGACTTGCAATACTATCCTGAATAAAAGGTACAGGAGTGGGAATCTTTGTTTAGCTCCTGATTTTAGAGGAAATTCTTCCAATGTTTTACCACTGAATATCATATTAGCTGGTATAGGTCTGGTCATGTATGGTCCATAAAATGTTGATATAAGTGCCCTCTATACTTATTTTATTGAGACTTTTTATAATAAATGGATGTTGAATTTTGTCAAAAACTTTTTTCTGCATCTATTGCAATGATCATGATTTTTTATTCTTCAGTGTGTTAATGTAACATGTCACATTAATTGATTTGCAGATATTGGACCATTCTTGAATTCCTAGGATAAATCCCATTTGATCATGTTTGATCCTTTTAATATGCTATTGAACTGGATTGCTAATATTTTATTGAAGGGTTTTTATCCATGTTCATCAGTGATTTTGTTGTTGTTCAGTTGCCAAGTCATGTCTGATTCCTTGTAACGCCATGGACTGCTGGACCCCAGGCTTCCCTGTCCTTCATCATCTCCTGGAGTTTGCTCAAATTCATGTCCATTGACTCAGTGATACTATTTAACTATTTCATTCTCTGTCATCCCCTTCTTCTTTTGCCTTCAATCTTTCCCAGCACCTGTATCTTTTCCAGTGAGTCAGCTCTTTGCATGAGGTGTGGACACAAAGTACTGGAGCTTCAGCTTCAGTCCCCCCAATGAATATTCAGTGTAGATTTAAGCAGTGATGCTAGCTTAAAATTTTATTTTTTGTGATCTCGTTTTCTGGTTTTGGTGTTAGGGTGAGGCTAGCCTCAAATATCCCTTCCTCTCAATTTTTGGAATAGCTTGAGGAGGATAGGTGGGAGATTGTATATTATAGGAATTTGTTCATTTCTTCTAGGTTGTCCATTTTATTATCACGCAATTTATAGTAAAACTTTACATTTCTGTCTTGTCTATTATAACATTTTCTCTTTAATTTCTGACATTAATTTCTGATATTCTGATATTATTATTTCTGATATAAATTCTGTTGGAGGCCTTATCTCTTTTGTTTCTCAAGATGAGTCTGGCTAAAGGTTTATCAGTTTTTCTATGTTTTTATAACTAGCTCTGAGTTTCACTGATACTTTCTATTATTGGTTAGTCTCCATTCATGTATGCTCTGATCTTTAAATGGCAACCCACTCCAGTATTCTTGCCTGGAGAATCCCATGGATGGAGGAGCTTGGTGGGCTACAGTCCACGAATCGCAAAGAGTTGGACACTACTAAGCGACTTCACTTTGATCTTTATTATTTATTTCATGATACTAATTTTGAGTTTGTTTATTATTTTATATTAAGTATACGTTTACTTTATTTGAGATTATTTTTATTTCCTAAAGTAGGTTTGTATTTCTATAAACCCCTCTCTTAGAACTACTTTTGCTGTGTTTTGTGTGGTTTGGTTCGTTGTGTTTCCATTTTCTTTTGTCTCCTGGTAGTTTCTGATTTCCTCCTTTATTTCTTCCGTGATCCACTGATATGTTTCAGTTCAGTTCAGTCATTCAGTCGTGTTCAACTCTTTATGATCGCTTGGACTTCAGCACACTAGGCTTCGCTGTACATCATCAATTCTCCCAGGGCTTGCTCAAACTCATATCCATTGAGTTCGTGATGCCATCCAAGCATCTTATCCTCTGTTGTCCCCTTCTCTTCCTGCCTTCAATCTTTCCCAGTATAAGCATCTTTCCCAGTGAGTCAGTTCTTCAATCAGGTGACCAAAGTATTGAAGTTTCCGCTTCAACATGAATCAGTTCAGTTCAGTTGCTCAGTTGTGTATGACTCTTTGTGACACCATAAACGGCAGCAGCATGCCAGGCCTCCCTGTCCATCACCAACTGCCGGAGTCTACCCAAACCCATGTCCATTGAGTTGATGAAGCCATTCAACCATCTCATCCTCTGTTGTCCCCTTCTCCTCCTACCCTCAATGTTTCCCAGCATCAGGGTCTTCACAAATGAGAGAACTCTTCACATTAGGTGGCCAAAGTATTGGAGCTTCAACTTTAACATCAGTCCTTCCAATGAACACCCAGGGCTGATCTCCTTTAGGATGGACTGGTTAGATCTCCTTGCAGTCCAAGGGACTCTCAAGAGTCTTCTCCAACACCACAGATCAAAAGCATCAATTCTTCAGCACACAGTTTTCCTTATAGTCCAACTCTCACATCCATACATGACCACTGGAAAAACCATAGCCTTCACTAGATGAAACTTTGTTGACAAAGTAGTGTCTCTGCTTTTTAATATGCTGTCTAGGTTGATCATAACTTTCCTTCCAAAGAGTAAGTGTCTTTTAGTTTCATGGCTGCATTCACCATCTGCAGTGATTTTTGAGCCCCCCAAAGTAAAGTCTGACACTGTTTTCACTGTTTCCCCATGTATTTGCCATGAAGTGATGAGACCAGATGACATGATCTTTGTTTTCTGAATTGTTGCGCTTTAAGCCAACTTTTTGACTCTCCTCTTTCACTTTCACCAAAAGGCTCTTTAGTTCTTCACTTTCTACCATAAAGGTGGTGTCATCTGCATATCTGAGGTTATTGATATTTCTCCCAGCAATCCTGATCCCAGCTTGTGCTTCCTCCAGCCCAGAAACTTCCCTGGTGGCTTAGAGGGTAAACCGTCTGCCTGTAATGCGGGAGACCCTGGTTCGATCCTGGGTTGGAAAGATCCCCTGGAGGAGGAAATGGCAACCCAATCCAGTATCTCATGGACAGAGGAACCTAATAGGCTACAGTCCATGGGGTCGCAAAGAATCAGACACAACTGAGGGACTTCACTTCTGCATGTATATTCTATGTTTATTGAATAATAATAATTCAATATTCATTATTCCAATGAATGAATATTCAGGACTGATCTCTTTTAGGATTGACTGACTGGATCTCCTTGCAGTCCAAGGGACTCTAAAGAGACTTCTCAAACCCCATAGGTCAGAAACATCAGTTCTTCAGCACTCAGCTTTCTTTATAGTCCAATTCTCTCATCCATGCATGACTACTGGAAAAACCATAGCTTTGGTAGTCCAGTAGCTATATGGACTTTTGCTGGTGAAGTAATGTCACTGCTTTTTAATATGCTGTCTAGGTTGGTCATAACTTTTCTTCCAAGGAGCAAGCATCTTTTAATTTCATGGCTGTAGTCACCAAATGCAGTGATTATGGAAGCCCCCCAAAATAAAGTCTGATGCTGTTTCCACTGTTTCCTCATTTATTTGTCATGAAATGATGGAATCAGATGACATGAATTTAGTTTTCTGAATTTTGGTTTTAAGCCAACTTTTTCATTCTCCTCTTTCACTTTCATCAAGAGGCTCTTTAGTTCTTGTTCACTTTCTGCCTTAAGGGTGATGTCATCTGCATATCTGAGGTTATTTACTTTTCTCCCAAAAATCTTGATTCCAACTTGTGCTCCATCCAGCCCAGCATTTCCTATATGTACTCTGTATATAAGTTAAATAAGCAGGGTGACAATATACAGCCTTGACATACAACTTTCCCAAGTTGGAACCAGTCTGTGGTCCCATGTCCGATTGTAACTGTTGCTTCCTGAGCTGCATACAGGTTTCTCAGGAGGCAGGTCAGGTATTCCTGTCTCTTGAAGAATTTACCACAGTTTGTTGTGATCCACAGTCAAAGACTTTGACATAGTCCATAAAGCAGAAGTATTTTCCTGGAACTCTCTTGCTTTTTCTATGATCCAGTGGATGTTGGAATGTGGTCTCTGTTTTCTCTGCCTTTTCTAAATCTAGCTTGAACAGGTGGAAGTTCACGGTTCACGTACTGTTGAAAACTGGCTTAGAGAATTTTGAGCATTATTTTGCAAGAGTATGAGATGAGTGCAATTGTGCAATAGTTTGAACATTCTTTGCCATTGCCTTACTTTGGGATTAGAATGAAAACAGACCTTTTCCAATCCTGTGGCCACTGCTGAGTTTTCCAAATTTGCTGGCATATTGAGTGCAGCACTTACACAGTATTATCTTTTTGGATTTGAAATAGCTCAAATGGAATTCTATCACCTCCCCTAGCTTTGTTCATAGTGATGCTTCCTAAGGCTCACTTGACTTTGGACTCGAGGATGTCTGGCCCCAGGGGAGTGATCTCGCCATCGTGGTTATCTGGGTTATGAAGATCTGTTTTGGATAGTTCTTCTGTGTATTCTTGCCACCTCTTCTTAATATCTTCTGCTTCTGTTAGATCCATACTATTTCTGTCCTTTATTGTGCCCAAATTGCATGAAATATTTCTTTGATATCACTAATTTTCTTGAAGAGATCTCTAGTCGTTCCCATTCTGGATTTTTTTTTTTTTTGCATTGATCACTGAGGAAGGCTTTCTTATCTTTCTGTGCTGGTCTTTGGAACTCTGCATTCAGATGGGTATATCTTTCCTTTTCTCCTTTGCCTTTTGCTTTTCTTCTTTTCTCAGCTATTTGTAAGACCTCCTAAGACAAACATTTTGCCTTTTTGAATTTCTTTTTTTGGGGTTGCTCTTGATCACTGCTTCCTGTACCATGTCATGAACCTCCTTCCATAGTTCTTCAGGCACTCTGTTTATCAGATCTAATCCCTTAAATCTATTTGTCACTTCCACTGTATAATTGTAAAGGATTTTATTTAGGTCATACCTGAATTGTCTAGTGGTTTTTCCAACTTTCTTCAATTTAAGTCTGAATTTGGCTATTAGGAGTTCATGATCTGAGCCACAGTCAGCTCCCAGTCTTGTTTTTGCTGACTGTATAGAGCTTCTCCATCTTTGGCTGCAAAGAATATAATCAATCTGATTTCGGTATTGATCATTTGATGATGTCCAATGTAGAGTCTTCTCTTATGTTGTTGAAAGAGGTTTATGTTTAGTAAATATTGTTTAGCCTCCACATGTTTTGGGGTTTTTTTGCAGCTCCTTTTGTAGTGTATTTGTAGTTCATACCATTGTGGTAGAAAAAGATTCTTGATATAATTTCCATATTCTTAAATTTATTGAGACTTTTTTTTAACCTAGCATGAACTCACATGTCATATGTGCTCTTAAAAAAACGTGTATTTTGTTTCTCTGGGATAATATTCCAACTTGTGCTTCGTCCAGCCTAGTGTTTCCTATGATGTACTCTGCATATAAGTTAAATAAACAGGGTGACAGTGTATAGCCTTGTTGTACCCCTTTCCCAATTTGGAACCAGTCTGTGGTTCCATGTCCAGTTCTAACTGTTGCTTCCTGATCTGCATACAGCTTTCTCAGGAGGCAGGTCAGGTGGTCTGGTATTCTCATCTCTTGAGGGATGTTCCAGAGTTTGTTGTGATCCACACAGTCAAAGCTTTTGGCATAGTCAATAAAGCAGAAATAGATGTTTTTCTGGAACTCTCTTGCTTTTTTGATGATCCATCAGATGTTGGCAATTTGATCTCTGGTTCCTCTACCTTTTCTAAATCCAGGTTGAATAGTTGGAAGTTCATGGTTCACGTACTGTTGTGTGTCTTTTAAGTTCAGTTCAGTTGCTCAGTAGTGTCTGACTCTGCGACCCATGGACTGCAGCACGCCAGGCCTCCCTGTCCATCACCAGCTCCTGGGGTTTACTTGAACTCATGCCCATTGAGTTGGTGATGCCATCCAACCATATCATCCTCTGTTGTCCCCTTCTCCTCGAGACTTCAATCTTTTCCAATATCAAGTTCTTTTCAAATGAGTCAGCTCTTTGCATCAGGTGGTCAAACAGCTGACTTTAAAAGTTTTTAAATGTCTTTTAATCTGAACTGAAAGTCTTTTAGGCAGCATTTACATGGGTATTGTTTTTATCCATTCAACTACTCTGTGTCTTTTGACTGGAGCATTTAATCCATCTACACTTTTAGTAGTTACTGATAGGTGTGTACTTATTGGCATTTTGTTAATTGCTTGCTGTTGTTTTTATAGTACTTTCTGTTTTTTTCTTTATTTCCTCTCTTCCCTTATGATTTGATAACCATCTTTAATGTTATGTTTGACTTTCTTTCTCTTTTTATGTGTGTATCTATTATAGATGTTTGGTTTACTGGTACCATGAGGTTCATACGTATACATAAACATGTGTTAATTTTTAAAGTTGACAATCTCTTAAATTTGAATGTTTCTGAAAGAGATGAGAATACCAGACCACCTGATCTGCCTCTTGAGAAACCTATATGCAGGTCAGGAAGCAACAGTTAGAATTGGACATGGAACCACAGACTGGTTCCAAATAGGAAGAGGAGTGCTTCAAGGCTGTATATTGTCACCCTCCTTATTTAACTTCTATGCAGAATACAGCCCAAATGCTGGGCTGGAAGAAGCACAAGCTGGAATCAAGATTCCTGGGAAAAATATCAATAACTTCAGATATGCAGATGACACCACTCTTAGGACAGAAAGTGAAGAGGAACTAAAAAACCTCTTGATGAAAGTGAAAAAGGAGAGTGAAAAAGTTGGCTTAAAGCTCAGCATTTAGAAAACGAAGCTCATGGCATTTGGCTCCATCACTTCATGGGCAATAGATGGGGAAACAGTGGAAACAGTGTCAGACTTTATTTGGGGGGGGGGGCTCAAAAATCACTGCAGATGGTGACTGCAGCCATAAAATTAAAAGATGCTTACTCTTTGGAAGAAAAGTTACGATCAACCTAGATAGCATATTTAAAAAGAGAGACATTACTTTGCCAACAAAAGTCTGTCTAGTCAAGGCTATGGTTTTTCCAGTGGTCATGTATGGATGTGAGAGTTGGACTGCGAAGAAGGCTGAGGCCAAAGAATTGATGCTTTTGAACTGTGGTGTTGGAGAAGATTCTTGAGAGTCCCTTGGACTGCAAGGAGATCCAGCTGGTCCATTCTGAAGGAGATCAGCCCTGGGATTTCTTTGGATGGAATGATGCTAAAGCTGAAACGTCCGTACTTCGGCCACCTCATGCGAAGAGTTGACTCATTGGAAAAGACTCCGATGCTGGGAGGGATTGGGGGCAGGAGAAGAAGGGGATGACAGAGGACGAGATGGTTGAATGGCATCATGGACTCGATAGACATGAGTCTGAGTGAACTCCGGGAGATGGTGATGGACAGGGAGGCCTGGCATGCTGCAATTCATGGTTTCGCAGAGTCGGATAATACTGAGTGACTGAACTCTACTGAACTGAACTGAACACCCTGCGTTTTACTCCTTCCCATAGTTAACTTTTTTTACGTCATATTTTACATCTTCTTTTTTGTATACAACCTCTAGTTATCATGAATATTGATGATTTTTCTATATCTGTCTTTGAATCTTCCTACTAGCTTTATGGGATTCCCAGGTGGCACTATAGGTAAATACCTGCCTGTCAGTGAAGGAGTTATAAGAGACATGGGTTCAATCCCTGAGTCAAGAAGACCCCCTGGAGAAGTGCATAACAACCCAGTCCAGTATTCTTGCCTGGAGAATCCCAGGGACAGAGTAGCCTGGTAGGCTATAGTCCACAGGGTCGCAAAGAGTTGGACATGACTGAAGCAACTTTGCAGGCATGCACTAGCTTTGTACGTGGTTGCTCTATTAACTTTGCTGTATGTTTCCCTTTACTGATAAGATCCTTTTCTATCATCATTTTCATATTTATAGTTATGATCTATTTTTTTCCATTCACAGAAAGCTTTACAGCATTTCTTAGAAAGCCATGTTACTGGTGCTAAATTCTAAACTTTTGCTTGTTTGTAAAACCCTTTATTTGAAACCCTTCGAATTTGAATCAGAGCCTTGGTGGATAGAGCATTTTTGGTTCCAGGGTTTTTACTTTCATTACTTTGAAATATATTGTGCCAAGTCTTTTGGTTCTCAAAGTTTCTGTTAAAGAGTCACCTGTTAGCTTTATGGGAGTTTCTGTAATGTATAATTGTTGCCTTTTTCTTTCTCCTTTTAACATTCTTTTTATCTTCAATTTTTACTCATTTAATTATAATGTATCTTGCTGTGGATTTCTTTGGATTCATCTTGCTTGGGACTCTCTTTCTCCCTGAACCTGGATTTTTGTTTCCTTTACCAGGTTAGCTGAAGTTTTTAGCTATTAGTTCTTCATATGAGGTATCTTCCCCTTTCTCTCTCATCTCCTTTTTGGGTTCCTACAATACAAATGTTAATATTCTTTCCCCTTGTCTCAGATGTCTCTTAAACTGTTATCATTTTTTAAAATAGTTTCTGTAATGTATAATTGTTGCCTTTTTCTTTCTCCTTTTAACATTCTTTTTATCTTCAATTTTTACTCATTTAATTATAATGTATCTTGCTGTGGATTTCTTTGGATTCATCTTGCTTGGGACTCTCTTTCTCCCTGAACCTGGATTTTTGTTTCCTTTACCAGGTTAGCTGAAGTTTTTAGCTATTAGTTCTTCATATGAGGTATCTTCCCCTTTCTCTCTCATCTCCTTTTTGGGTTCCTACAATACAAATGTTAATATTCTTTCCCCTTGTCTCAGATGTCTCTTAAACTGTTATCATTTTTTAAAATACTTTATTCTACGTTTCAATACTGTATTGGTTTTGCCATACATTGACATGAATCAGCCACAGGTGTACACTATCTCCCAATGCCGAAGCCCCCTCCCATCTCCCACCCCATGTCATCTCTCTGGATCATCCCGTGCACCAGCCCCAAGCATCCTGTATCCTGTATTGAACACAGACTGGTGCTTCGTTTCTTATATGATAGTGTACATGTTTCAATGCCGTTCTCCCAAATCATCCCACCCTCTCCCTCTCCCTCAGAGGCCAAAAGTCCTTTCTATCATTTTAAAAAACTCTTTCTCCCGTTTCTTTTTTTCAGCTTGCCTGATTTCCACTACTCTGTCTTCCAGTTCACCAATCCATTCCTTTGTATCATCTAATCTACTACTGTTTCCTTGGAGTGTATTTTAAAATTTCATTTATTGTACTCTTCAGCACTGTTTGGTTCTTTATATTTCCTTTGTTAAATTCTTTCTGCATCCATTCATTTTTCTGTAGAGCTTGTCGAACATTTTTATGATCATTACTTCAAACTTTTTATTGAGTAGGTTGCTTATCTCCATTTCATCTAGTTCTTTTTCTGAGGTTCTGTCTTATTATTTCATTTGGACTACAGTCCACTAAATGTTCAATTGTCTAATTCTGTTTTTGTTTCTAGGTAGACCAGTTACGTTTTTCTGATCTTGAGAGGAAGCCTTACTTAGGAGCTGTCCTGTGGAACCCAGCGACACACTCTTCTCTGGTCACCAGATTTATATGCTGTAGTTATAGCCCATATGTGGGCTCCATGTGCCTTTCAACTTACCATATTTATAACCCAATAAAGATTAATTTTCAAATTTACTCATTTCAAACATACTGTTGATTAAAAATATCAAAATATGACCTCTTTTAGAAAAATATTGGCTGTAATGATATTTGAGAAACACTAGCAATTAAAATTAGACTAGATTTTTAATATTACTAAAGTAACAAAACATAAATGTACTTTTATCTATGTATATATGTATCTATATATATCTACCTATGTATTTGTCTATCTATGTATCTGTCATCTATCTAGTATTTATCTACTGTTTTGTAATGTCTTGTAGTTCATAAAGTGCTTTTTTGGTTATATTATCTTATTTAGTCCAGTGCCAACACTATGAGATAAATATTACTATTTTTATAAATTAGGGAGCAGATATTTGAGGCCAGGCTTAACTCACGTTGCTAGAGAGTAGGGGAGCTAGGATCCAAGCCCACATTTTTTTGATATCTAACCTCAAATATTTTAACATTAACATGTTCATCTATTTTTTTTTGCATTGAGGAATAATAAATAAACAAATAACTGCCTCTATTTTTGTCAACTTTGATGTTTTAATATACATACACATTTATAAAATGTACATGATGACCAAGATAATGAACACAGTTATCATCCAAAAATTTTTTCTTAGAACTCTTAGTAATTCCCTCCTGCCTGTTCTCTCCCACACCCCATCCCCAAGCAACCACTAATTTGATTTATTTCACTATAGATTATTTTACATTTTTAGAGTTTTACATAAATAGAATCATATATATATATTACTTATTTTATGGTTTCTTAAATTCAGCATACTTATCTTGAAATTCATCAGTGTTCTTGCTTGGTCATTATTTTATTCCTTTTTATTGCTGAAAAATATTCTACATACAAGGCTGTATATTATTTATTTAACATATATGCAGAGTACATCGAGTTAAATGCCAGGCTGGATGAGTTACAAGTTGGAATCAGATTGCTGGGAGAAATATTAACAAGCTCAGTTAGGCAGATGGTACCATTCTAATGACAGAAAGCAAAGAGGAATCAAAAAGTTCCTTGATGAGGGTGATAGAGGAGAGTAAACAAGCTGGCTTAAAACTCAGTATTAAAAGAAACTAAGATCATGGCATCCAGTCGCATCACTTCATGGCAAATAGAAGGGGAAAAAGTGGAAGCAGTGACAGGTTCTCTTGTCTTGGGCTCTAAAATCACTGCAGAGGGTGACTGCAGCTACGAAAGAAGGAGATGCTTGCTTCTTGGAAGGATATTTAGAGAAAC
Source organism: Madoqua kirkii (assembly GCA_006408675.1). Lineage (NCBI taxonomy): Eukaryota > Metazoa > Chordata > Mammalia > Artiodactyla > Bovidae > Madoqua > Madoqua kirkii. The sequence goes on along the minus strand of SJYC01129408.1, from coordinate 4,031 downwards.
TTAGGCAGTGTTTTAAAAAGCAGAGACATGAGTTTGACAACAAAGGTCCGAATGGTCAAAACTATGATCTTTTCAGTAGTCATGTACAGATGTGAGAACTGATCATAAGGAAGGCAGAGCTCTGAAGAATTGATGCTTTCAAATTATGGTGTTGGAGAAAACTCTTGAAAGTAGTCCCTTGGACATGACACTCAATACTAAATGCAATCAACCCTCAATACTCATTTGAAGGACTTATGCTGAAGCTGAAGCTCCAGTACTATGGCCTCCTGATGCGAACAGCCAACGCATTGGAAAAGACCCTGATGCTGGGAAAGACTGAGGAAAAATTTTGACTATTATCTCTTTTAATATTTTTATGTTTTGACTTTCTCATCAAGGATAACACTTACATGATGTTATACTGCAATGTTTTCCTACAACTCACTGAGTTTTTGAAAATTCTTTTTTATTCATAAACTTTATTTTTTATAATTTTTATTTCTATGTCTTCAAGCTCAGCAATATTTTTCTTTGTAAATGATTCAGTTAAGTTCAGTTCAGTCGCTCAGTTGTGTCCGACTCTTTGCGACCCCATGAATTGCAGCAAGATGTCTTTCTGGAACTCTCTTGCTTTTTTGATGATCCAACGGATGTTGGCAATTTGATACCCAGTTCCTCTGTCTTTCCTAAAATCATCTGCTATTATTCCCATCCACTGCATTTTCCCATTCAGACATAGCAGTTTTCATGTCTAGCAATTTGAACTTGTCATTTTTATATTTTCCATGTCACTATTTAAGTTCTTAAACATATGTAATACAATTATAAGGACCACTTAATGCCCTTGTCTGCAAACCCTAATATTGATATCAGTTCTTTTTTATCTTAATTGATTGATTTTTATCTTATTCAGGGTTCATATCTTCTTATTTCTTTGCATTTTGCTGATTTTGAATGGGTGCCTAGCATTGTGAGCTTTGCTCTGGGATGCAGTTCATTACTTGGAAACAGGTTGATTGTTTTTAGTCTTGCTTTTAAAAAGTGTTACATAGGATAATAACAATGATAATCTAGCATAATTATTCCATTATTACTGAGGCAGGACACTTCTGGTACTGTCCTAATACCCTATAAATTATAAACTATGATTTTGAATGGGTGCCTAGCATTGTGAGCTTTGCTCTGGGATGCAGTTCATTACTTGGAAACAGGTTGATTGTTTTTAGTCTTGCTTTTAAAAAGTGTTACATAGGATAATAACAATGATAATCTAGCATAATTATTCCATTATTACTGAGGCAGGACACTTCTGGTACTGTCCTAATACCCTATAAATTATAAACTAGGTATACAAATTATAGTCTGGTTGGTGGGAAAAGTCACCATTTTCTTGCATGAGGTTCAGCACTGTAACTTCTCAGTATTTTGAGGTTCTTTTCTCCACTGATTTGTGTAGATTTATGAGTTTATTAATACTCTGCTGTAACTCAAAATGCCCCCGTGAGACATCTACAGTTCTCTCTCTCTTTGTTTTCTTGAAGAGTCTTCTTTCTATTCAGATTCTCCTCTGCAGTACTGTGTCCTGCTTACTCCAGCTAATTTGACCTCTCTGAACCATCAGGTCAAAACTCTCAAATCTGACCAGGCTCTGCCTAGGTTTTCCTATTCCTTATTGTAGCTTAGAAACTATCTCAAGGTAGCAAGCTAAGGAATTTGTAGGACTCACCTCATTTCTTCCCTGTCTTGTCCTTAATAGCCTGGTATTTAATAAATTGGAAGTGATCAAGCAGGAGATGGCAAGAGTGAACATTGATATTTTAGGAATCAGTGAATTAAAATGCACTGGAAAGGGTGAATTTAACTTAGTTCAGTTCAGTCATTCAGTCATGTCCGACTCTGCGACCTCATGAATCGCAGTATGCCAGGCCTCCCTGTCCATCACCAACTCCCGGAGTTCACTCAGACTCACGTCTACTGAGTCAGTGATGCCATCTCATCCAGCCATCTCATCCTCTGTCATCCCCTTCTCCTCATGCCCTCAATCCCTCCCAGCATCAGAGTCTTTTCCAGTGAGACAACTCTTCTCATGAGGTGGCCAAAGTACTGGAGTTTCAACTTTAGCATCATTCCTTCCAAAGAAATCCCAGGGCTGATCTCCTTCAGAATTTAACTCAGATGACCATTACGTCTACTGAGTCAGTGATGCCATCTCATCCAGCCATCTCATCCTCTGTCATCCCCTTCTCCTCATGCCCTCAATCCCTCCCAGCATCAGAGTCTTTTCCAGTGAGACAACTCTTCTCATGAGGTGGCCAAAGTACTGGAGTTTCAACTTTAGCATCATTCCTTCCAAAGAAATCCCAGGGCTGATCTCCTTCAGAATTTAACTCAGATGACCATTATAGGCCTGATGTGCTGTGATTCATGGGGTTACAAAGAGTCGGACACGACTGAGCAACTGAACTGTACTGACCATTATCTACTATTGTGGGCAAGAATTCCTTTGAGGAAATGATGTAACACTCATAGTTAACAAGAGAGACTGAAATGCAGTACTTGGATGCAATCTCAAATATGACAGAATGACCTCTGTTCATCTCCAAGGGAAACCATTCAATATCACGGTATTCCAAGTCTATGCCCCTACCAGTAATGCTGAAGAAGCTGAGGTTGAACAGTTCTATGAAGACCTACAAGACCTACTAGAACTAACACCCAAAAAAGATTTCCTTTTCATTATAGGGGACTGGAATGCAAAGCAGGAAGTCAAGGAACACCTGGAGTAAAAGGCAAATTTAGCCTTGGAGTACAAAATGAAGCAGGGCAAAGGCTAGTAGATTTCTTCCAAGAGAATGCACTGGTCATAGCAAACACCATCTTCCAACAAAACAAGAGAAGACTCTACACATGGACATCACCAGATGGTCAAAACCAAAATCAGATTGATCATATTGTTTGCAGCCAAAGATGGAGAAGCTCTATAGAGTCAGCAAAAACAAGACTGGGAGCTGACTGTGGCTCAGATCATGAGCTTCTTATTGCCAAATTCAGACTTAAATTGAAGAAAGTAGGGAAAACTACTAGACCATTCAGGTATGATCTAAACCAAATCCCTAACAATTATACAGTGAAAGTGAGAAATAGATTTAAGGGACTAGATCTGAGAGACAAAGCGCCTAATGAACTATGGATGGACGTTCATGACATTGTACAGGAAACAGGGATCAAGACCATCAAAAAAGCAAAATGGGTGTCTGAGGAGGTCTTACAAATATCTGTGAAAAGAAGAGAAGACAAAAGTAAAGGAAAAAAAGGAAAGATAAGCCAATTTGAATGCAGAGTTCCAAAGAATAAGGAGACATAAGAAAGCCTTCCTCAGTAATCAGTGCAAAGAAATAGAGGAAAACAATAGAATGGAAAAGACTAGAGATGTCTTCAAGAAAATTAGAGATACCAAGGGAACATTTCATGCCAAGATGGGCTCAATAAAGGACAGAAATGGTATGGACCTAACAGAAGCAGAAGATATTAAGAGGTGGCAAGAATACACAGAAGAACTATACAAGAAAGATCTTCATGACCCAGATAATCATGATGGTGTGATCCCTCACCTACAGCTAGACATCCTGGAATGTGAAGTCAAGTGGGCCTTAGGAAGCATCACTAAGAAACAAAGCTAGTGGAGGTAATGGAATTCCAGTTTAGCTATTTCAAATTCTAAAAAGATGATGCTGTGAAAGTGCTGCACTCAATATGCCAGCAAATTTGTAAAACTGAGCAGTGGCCACAGGACTGGAAAAGGTCAGTTCTCATTCCAGTCCCTAAGAAAGGCTATTCCAAAGAATGCTCAAACTACCACACAATTGCACTCATCTCACATGCTAGTAAAGTAATGCTCAAAATTCTCCAAGTCAGGCTTCAACATTATGTGAACCATGAACTTCCAGATGTTCAGTATGGTTTTAGAAAAGACAGAGGAACCAGAGATCAAATTGCCAACATCCGCTGGATCATGGAAAAAGCAAGAGAGTTCCAGAAAAACATCTATT
>SJYC01129406.1:0-20399 GCA_006408675.1 Madoqua kirkii | reverse complement strand
TTTTTTTTTAATAGTTATTTATTTGGATGTACCAGGTCTTTAGCTGTGGCATGCAAAACTCTTAGTTGGCGTCCTGTAGGATCTAGTTCCCTGACCAGGGATGGCATCTGGGCCCCTGCATTGGGAGCACACAGTCTTAGCCACAGGACCATCAGGGAGGTCCCAAGATGTTCATTTCATATGAAGTGGTGAAACCGGGTGTCATTTACTTCATGTTTAACCCAGTTAAAACTTTGTGGAAAGGCTCATTGGAACTCTGGGAGCACCAATGGCCTAGCCATTGACTAGGGTTCAGAACCCAAGTGCCTTCCTGGTGGAAAGATCCTAGCAAAGGAAGTGCTTATCAGGGACTGGGACCAACGTGGCAGCATAGCCCCCAGTCATTAATTTTAGGTAAAAAAGCCTCGGTACAGTTTTCTCACTAGATAAACAGCTTTCTAAAGTCTTTCAAGCAGAAGGGTTAGGGATAGAGAAGGAATAAAAGAGAAAAAAGAAAGGAAGGTCATATTGGTTTCACATTCTAACTTTTATCAAGCTCGAGTTTCCCCTGTTAAAAAGTACTAAAGAGGACAGCAGTTGTGGCAAGGTCAAGGTTGTAAGGCCACAGTACAAACAGGCAGTTTTTGTGTCATGAGGAATAAAGGGGGCTTCCCAGGTGGCAGAGTGGTAAAGAATCCATCTGCCAATGCCAGAGACGAAGGAGACGCAGGTTTGATCCCTAGTTTGGGAAGATCCCCTGGAGGAGGAAGTGGCAACTCACACCAGTATTCTTGCCTGGAAAATCCTATGGACAGAGGAGCCTGGCAGACTACAGTCCATTGGTTCGCAAAGAGCCAGACATGACTGAGCGACTGAGCACCCACCCAAGAAAAGAAGTTTTAGGTTTGCAGGTAAAATGTGTTCTCTTTGGGGATTTGGGGGAGGGTGGGGACTGGTTCCTCTTTTTCAGGCTTATGCTTGAATTAAGCACCACTGGATTCATGCAGTAAGTGACGTGGTGTTCCATCTACTGAAGGCTCTAGGAAGACTAAAGGGGTGTGGCCTGGGGGGAAGGGAGGACTGTGCCATGCCACTTGGGCTTGCCTCAGTCCCAAACGGAAGCCTGGGAGTTGGACACAAAGTCCAAGGTGGAGATGCTCTGGCTTGTCCTCAGTCATCTGTGCGTGTAGTTTCAGCTGCTAAGTCATGTCCGACTCTGAGCAACCCCATGGACTGTATCCTCTCAGTCCATTGGATTTCCCAGGTAAGAATACTGGAGTGGGTTACTATTTCCTCCTCCAGGGGATTTTCCTGACCCAGGGGTTGAAACTGCACCTGCTGAGACTCCTTCATTGGCAGGTGAATTCTTTGCCACTGTGCTACCTGGGAAGCCCCTCTGTCCTTCACACTCTTGCGGCAAAGTGATTCAGGGATCCTAACCTGACCACACTTCACGGGTAGTAGCACTCATGTCTACCCTGTTATAATGCTTGATACATTACTCAGTTCTTGCCTATTTATCCACATACTCCATCAGACTTAATCTCCTGTTCACTATCATAATGTCAGTATCTAAAAAACTACCTGATCCATTACAGTCACTCAGTAAATATTTCTGAGTGAATGGATGCCATGGACTACAGTATTTTGAGATCATAATTATGAGATCCCTAATTTACATTTTCCTGAAGCAGAGCTTGAGACACAACTTGGAAGCAGGCAGTTTATTAGAGAAGAGATCCTAAGAAGCTGGAAAGAAGGAGTAGAGAGAGTAGACCAGAAAAAGGTCAGTAAAGAGGGCATTACTAGCTCTGTGAGCGTCAAAGCTCAATCCTGCCTGCCATTGTCAGGAGAATTGTTTAGTGTGCACTTCAGAACTGGCCCTCTGAGGTTGAGTATTAGGCTACCATTGGTTGAAGGCTGACCCTAGGGACATTAACACTCCCACACTCTGTGCTGCAAAAAGTTGAGAGATACGGTAGGTGCTTCAGATGGGAAGCCATCTGTGAGCAGTAACTGTCCACCAGGGCTGCCACCAAAATCAGAGATGAGCTGTGGGGCAGAAGTATGAAGCACCAGTAGTTTACATTACAGAACCCTGACAGTGACACAGAGACTACAGTAACAATCTTCCTAGAATAGAATATATTTGCTCTTCATGCTTCTTTAGCTGGAAATGGCCAAAAGGCTAGACTGTCCCAATCAACATGGCCTGAAATGTAGGCTCAGTGCCCCCTTTAAAAACAACCCCATGTTATGTCTTTTTGAATGAGCTGTATTTAAAGGTAGTCATACTTGATGAGGGAAAGTTCTTCTTTTAGAAGCATTTTAGCTAACAGCTGCAGAGATAGTACAGACTCTGGTGAAATAGTGAATCTGTACCTGCACTGTCCATTAACCACTTCCCATATGTGACCCATATGTGGAAAATTCTGAAAGAGATAGGAATACCAGACCACCTAACCTGCCTCTTAAGAAATCTGTATGCAGGTCAGGAAGCAACAGTTAGAACTGGACATGGAACAACAGACTGGTTCCAAACAGGAAAAGGAGTACATCAAGGCTGTATATTGTCACCCTGCTTATTTAATTTCTATGCAGAGTACATCATGAGAAACACTGGACTGGAAGAAACACAAGCTGAAATCAAGATTGCCGGGAGAAATATCAATAACCTCAAATATGCAGATGACACCACCCTTATGGCAGAAAGTGAAGAGGAACTAAAAAGCCTCTTGATGAAAGTGAAAGAAGAGAGTGAAAAAGTTGGCTTAAAGCTCAACATTCAGAAAATGAAGATCATGGCATCCGATCCCATCACTTCATGGGAAATAGATGGGGAAATAGTGGAAACAGTGTCAGACTTTATTTTGGGGAGAGCTCCAAAATCACTGCAGATGGTGACTGCAGCCATGAAATTAGAACACTCTTACTCCTTGGATGAAAAGTTATGACCAACCTAGATAGCATATTCAAAAGCAGAGACATTACTCTGCCGACTAAGGTCCGTCTAGTCAAGGCTTTGGTTTTTCCAGTGGTCATGTATGGATGTGAGAGTTGGACTGTGAAGAAGGCTGAGCACCAAAGAATTGATGCTTTTGAACTGTGGTGTTGGAGAAGACTCTTGGGAGTCCCTTGGACTGCAAGGAGATCCAACTAGTCCATTCTGAAGGAGATCAGCCCTGGGATTTCTTTGGAAGGAATGATGCTAAAGCTGAAACTGCAGTACTTTGGCCACCTCATGCAAAGAGTTGACTCATTGGAAAAGACTCTGATGCTGGGAGGGATTGGGGGCAGGAGGAGAAGGGGACGACCGAGGATGAGATGGCTGGATGGCATCACGGACTCGATGAACATGAGTCTGAGTGCACTCTGAGAGATGGTAACGAACAGGGAGGCCTAGCGTGCTGCGATTCATGGGGTCACAAAGAGTCGGACACGACTGAGTGACTGAACTGAACTGATATGTGACCATTTACATTTTAATTAAAGTTTAAGAATCACTTTTCAGTAGTATTAGACATTTTTCAAGTATTCAATAACCACATGTGATTAGAGGCATAAGACAGTTTATAGACAGAACATTTCCATCATCATAGACATTTCTATTGGACAGTACTGACCCAAACATTATAGCTGATAAAACATTAAATAAGAGACTGTTGGGGAATTTTAAATGGCTGGGTCAGGCCAGTAAGAACAGAACCCACTGATTAATCTTAATATCAAAAAAACTTAATCAGTCACTATATTCCTCCTCATAGGATATAAAGATGAGATGTTTACAATGTATGCAGTACCACCTGTGAAATATTTCTATCAGAACTATAAACCCAAATCTGATCAAGCCTCTGGATCTAATTATGAGCCTATAAAAATATAGGGGCTTGGGGAACATGTTAAGTAATATCTTCCCAGGTGGCTCAATGGTTAAGAATACACCTGCCAATGAAGGACCTGCCGGAGACATGGGTTCGATCCCTGGGTGAGGAAGATCACCTGGAGAAGGAAAAGGCAACCCATCCCAGTGTTCTTGCTGGGATAAACCCATGGACAGAGGAGCCTGGCAGACTACAGCCCATGGGGTTGCAAACAGTTGGACCTGACTGGAGCAACAGCACATACGCATGTAGGGTTGCAATTAGCAAAACGGAGGATATAACAAATGCTACAGGACATAATGACCTGGTTCCCTCAAGAAATAAACGGCAAGGAATTTTTAAAAGATTGAAAACAGAATAAAACACAAGCAACAAAAGGTGAATTGGACATCATCAAAATTAACAATGTTTGTATTTTAAAAGACACCATCATCAAGAAAGTGAAAAAACAAACCAAAGAATGGGAGAAAAGTTTTGCAAATTTTTTATTTCATAAGAGGCTTATGTCTCAAATTTATATAAACAATTCTTATATGTCAATAGTAAAAAGAGAAATAACCTAATTTTAAAATAGGCAAACAATTTGAATAGATGTTTCTCCAAAGAAGATATGCAAATGGCCAATACACATATAAATAATGTGTTCAACATCATTAGTCATGAAAGAAATGCAAATCAAAACCACTGAGAAATATCACTTCACACTCATTGGGATGACTAGAGTCTAAAGGACAGATATTAATAAGTGTTGATGAGGATGTGAAGAAATAGAATCCCCTTATATCACTGATCTGAATGTAAAATGGTCCTGCCATTTTTTGGAAAACAGTATGGCAGATCCACTACATGTTTATATATAAAGTCACCATGTAACCCAGAAATTCCATTCTTCGGTATATATATCCAGAAGAAATGAAGACATATGTCCACACAAAAAGTTGCCCATGAAATGTTTATAGCAGCATTCTTCATAATAGCCAAAAAGTGGAGATAGGCCAAATGCCAATTAGCTAATGAATGGATAAAATGTTGTATATCCATATAATAGAATATTACTTGACAATAAAAGTACTGATACATGCTACAATGGATCTTGAAAACATGCTAAGTGAGAGAAACTAGACACAATGGGTTACAATTTATATGAAGTGTGAAATAGACAAAGCCATGGAGACAGAAAGTACATTAGTGCTCCCCAGGGGCTGAGACAAAGGGAGAATGGAGAATGATTCCTTATAGGTGCAACGTTTCTTTGGGAGGCAGTTAAAATGTTCTGTAAGTAATTGTGATAGCTGTACATCTCTGTGAATGTACTAAAATCTATATAAATTTGTGTGTGTATTTTCTAATTAATTTTTACTGGAGCATAGTTGCTTTACAAAGTTATGTTAATTTCTACTGTACAGCAAAGTGAATCAGCTACATGTATACACATGCTGCTACTGCTAAGTCTCTTCTGTCGTCTCTGACTCTGTGTGACCCCATAGACAGCAGCCCACCAGGCTCCCTTGTCCCTGGGATTCTCCAGGCAAGAACACTGGAGTGGGTTGCCATTTCCTTCTCCAATGCATGAAAGTGAAAAGTGAAAGGGAAGTCTCTCAGTCGTATCTGACTCTTCGCAACCCCATGGACTCAGCCTACCAGGCTCCTCCGTCCATGGGATTTTCCAAGCAGGAGTACTGGAGTGGGGTGCCATCGCCTTCTCCGTGTATACACATATCCTCTCTTTTTTTGTATTTGCTTCCCATTCTCATTACTTGTCTGTTTTATACATAGCATCAATAGTGTACATATGTCAATCCCATTCTTCCGTTTCCTCCCACTACTCCCCTAAAATCTACTTAAATTTTACACTTTAAATGGATGGATTGTATGAAATGTGAATTATATCTTGAACTGACTTTATTCACAACACTCCAACCCCAAATATGAGGAGGTTTTTTTCCCCCACACAAACCAATTCTCCAACTCTCTGAACATCAATTGGGTGCCTGTAGTTCTTTTCAGTTCTGACCCTACCTATCTGGGGTCTGACTGACCCCACAAGTTAATCCTGCTCAATCCTGTAAGATTACCCCCAACTCAGATGACAGTTTCAAGTCAGAGGTCACTACTTGACTTCAGACTAACCGGCTGTAAGTTCAGTAGGTTACCACAGTTTCCTTTCCAGCTTCACTAATTTGCTAGAATGGCTCACAAAACTCAAGTAGATTCTTTCCTTACTATGACCAGCTTACATAAACACTACAAAATGAACATCCAGATAGGGGAGCTTAGGGCAAGATCTAGAAGAGGCCCAGCACAGGCCCTTCTGTCCCTGTGAAGTTGGGGTGTACTTGGCAGTGTCTATCAACTCAGAAACTCTCCAAACAATGTCATCTGGGGTTTTTATGGAGGTTTTATTATGTAGATACAACTGATTAAATCATCTGCTACTGGTAACTGACCTCAGTCTTCAGCTCCTCCTCTCCATAGAAGTCTATGGATAAGAATTAAAAGTTCCAAACCTGAAATCTCCTAGTTGGTTTTTCTGGCAACCAGCTCCCATCCTAAGGCAATCTAGAGACCCTCCAGGAGTCACCTCATTACCATAAACCCATACAATTGAATTTTCCAATCCCAAAGAAAGGCAATGCCAAAGAATAATCAAACTACCACACAATTGCACTCATCTCACATGCTAATAAAGGCACAATTGCACTCATCTCACACGCTAGTAAAGTAATGCTCAAAATTTTCCAAGCCAGGCTTCAACAGTACGTGAATGTTGAACTTTCAGATTTTCAAGCTGGATTTACAAAAGACAGAGGAACCAGAGATCAAATAGCCAACATCCTCTGGATCATCGGAAAAGCAAGAGAGTTCCAGAAAAACATCTACTTATGCTTTATTGACTATACCAAAGTCTTTGACTGTGTTGATCACAAACAAACTGTGGAAAATTCTTCAAGAGATGGGAATACCAGACCACCTAACCTGCCTCTTGAGAAATCTGTATGCAGGCCAGGAAGCCACCGTTAGAATTGGACATGGAAAAACAGACTGGTTGCAAATAGAAGTACACCAAGGCTGTATATTGTCACCCTGCTTATTTAACTTATATGCAGAGCACATTATGAGAAATGCTGGGCTGAAGCACAAGCTGGAATCAAGATTGCAGAGAGAAATATCAATAACCTCAGATATGCAGATGACACCACTCTTATGGCAGAAACTGAAGAAGAACTAAAGAGCTTCATGATGAAAGTGAAAGAGGAGAGTGAAAAAGTTGGCTTGAAACTCAACATTCAGAAAACAAAGATCATGGCATCTAGTCCCATCACTTCATAGCAAGTAGATGGAGAAACAGTGGAAATAGTGGCAGACTTTATTTTGAGGGGCCCCAAAATCACTACAGATGATGATTGCAGCCATGAAATAAAAAGAAACTTACCCCTTGGAAGAAAAGTTATGACCAACCTAGACAGCATACTTTGCCAGCAAAAGTTCATCTAGTCAAAGCTATGGTTTTTCCAATATTCATGTATGGATGTGAGAGTTGGACTATAAAGAAAGCTGAGTGCCAAAGAATTGATGTTTTTTAACTGTGGTGTTAGAGAAGACTCTTGAGAGTCCCTTGGACTGCAAGGAGATCCAACCAGTTAATACTAAAGGAAATCAGTCCTGAATATTCATTGGAAGGATTGATGCTGAAGCTGAAATTCCAATACTCTGGCCACCTGATGCAAAGAACTGACTCATTTGAAAAGACCCTGATGCTGGGAAAGATTGAAGGTGAGAGGAGAAGGGGACGACAGAGGATGAGATGGTTGGATGGCATCACTGACTCAATGGACATGGGTTTGAGTAAACTCTGTGAGTTGGTGATGGACACGGAGACCTACCTGGTATGCTGCAGTCCATGGGGTCGTTAAGAGTCAGACTCAACTGCCAATGAACTGAACTGAACTGATACAATTGAACGGAGATTGTTATGAATAACAAAAGATGCTCTTAACACCTCTATCACCCAGGAAATTTCAAGGATTTTAGAAGCTCTGTGTCAGATACCAAGGACAAAGACCAGATATACATATATCTTATTGCATCAAATATCTCAATAAATCTATCATTAAAACACAGAATGAAATACATGTAAGTAGAATACTGTATTAGGGTTCTCCAGAGAAATAAAACAAGTTGGAGGAAGAGTGAGAGAAAAAAAAAGAAGAGAAGGGAAAGAGAGTTGCTATAAAGAATTGGCAGGTGTCATTCCAGTTCAAAAACTAGGAGGCTCACGATTCAGGAAGAAACAATACTTCATTTTAAGGTAGAAAAAAACACAAGGCCTAGCTGGAAAGCCATAATCCCTCCTATTCCGCAGAAGTTGTATTTTTGGTCTATTCAGGCCTTCAGCAGTTTGAAAGAGGCCTATGGACATTAAGGAGAACAGTGTGCTCAGTCTGTTTTTTAAATAATTTTATTTGTGGCTGCGCTCATTCTTCACTGCAGCCCCTAGCTGTGGCAAGCAGAAGCTGCTCCTTGGTTCTCGTGCACAGGCTGCTCGCTGCGGTGGCTTCTCTTGTTGTGGAGCATGGGCAATAGGGTGTGCAGACCTCAGTGGTTTGGGCTGAGGCACACAGACTCTAGAGCACAGGCTCAGTAGCTGTGGTGCATGGTCCAAGTTATTCCACAGCATGTGGCCTCTTCCCAGACCAGAGAGCAAACGTGGGCCTCCGGCATTGGCAGGCAGATTCTTCACCACTGAGTCACCAGGGAAGCTCTCAGTCTATTTAAATATTAAACTCATCGAAAAACACTGCCACAGGAATACCCAGATTAGTGTTTGGTCAAATATCTGGGCACCCGATGACCTCAGTCAGACTGGCACATAAAATTATCCATCACACATTCTAACCCAAATACAATGTGCATAGTTTTGGGGTCCAAAGAAAAAGACTATAAAATAATACACTTTTGTGAAACCCTCAGCAGTTTTTTGATCACTGACTGGGTATTAAGTGGCATTAAGAGTTATTATTTTCCGGATATCTTCCATTTGTTTCTTCAGAGTCACTCTCTACCTTCCTCTCTTCTCCAGAAGGCTGGCCTCTGGAACACGCACGCACGCGTGCACACGCACACGTGTAACATATCAGTAGGCTCCCATGCTCTATATCTATTAGATGGACTTGGCCAGTGAGAAATCCTGCAAGAGAACACAGAGAGGGAGGGGAGTAATGTCAAGGTACCACTCCCTTGTCCTTCTCCCTGAAAGACACTGTTGTGTCTCCTCACCAAAGGTCATTGCTTTTTTTTGGAGTACTCCACCTTTTAGATTCTTTCTCCTGCTGGGTCTGGTAACCATTCCCTCCCCATATTCTTATGGGTCTGGAGGTGGTGCCAATATAGTCACTTACCCTAGGTTAGTGCAGTATACCTTGTGGTTTCTCTGTACCCACAACCCTTAAATAAACATTCCTAAAGTTATCTTATTTGAGTGTGTCATTGGTTTCCTGTGGAAACCTTGATTTAAGTGTGATAAGAGTTTTGTGGCTGAATTTAAAAAAAGTATCTGTGGCAGGGGAGTCTTGTATTCTTTTATGATACCATCTGAAATGTTAATTGCTGAACTGATATAAAGTCTGGAATTTCCCTTGAACATAATCCAACATGATTAGTATTTCAGAATTAATAGGACAAGAGTTTCAGATCTAATAGGTCAAACAGGTGCAGAGACTTGTTGTACAACAATATGAATACTACCGAACTTTACATTTAAAAATGACTAAGATGGTAAATGTAATGTTATACAGTTTTTACCACACACACAAAAAGGAAAATCCAACACGGGCTTGTGTTGATAATTGTTGAATCTGACTGATGGAAGCATGGGGACTCATTACCTCATTCTTCCTAAAGTTGAAAAAAAGAAAAAAATCCCCAAAGAGTATGATATCAGAAAGAAGAAGACGACTTGCTGATCAGAGAAGACAGAGACTTGAAAGCTCAGAGAATGAGTTTATCATGTTCAGTTCCATTCAGTTGTGTGACTCTTTGCAGCCCCATGAACTGCAGCACACCAGGCCTCCCAGTCCATCAGCAACTCCCAGAGCTTGCTCAAACTCATGTCCATCAAGTCGGTGATGCCCTCCAACCATCTTATCCTCTGTCGTCCACTTCTCCTCCTGCCTTCAAACTTTCCCAGCATCAGGGTATTTTCTAAGAAGTCAGTTCTTTGCATCAGGTGGCCAAAGTATTGGAGTTTCAGCTTCAACATCAGTCCTTCCAATGAATATTCAGGACTGATTTCCTTTAGGATTGACTGGTTGGATCTCCTTGCAGTCCAAAGGACTCTCAAGAGATTTTTCCAACACCACAGTCCAAAAGCATCAATTCTTCAGTGCTCAGCTTTCTTCACAGTCCAACTCTCACATCCATACATGACCACTGGAAAAACCATCAGTTCTGGATAATTGTTAAGGTAGCTAATTTTCTGTTATCAGTATCATATGGCACTGGAACCAGTATGAAAAAGAGTTATAGAATATTCTTTTTCTAAATATTTCAGAGAATTACTTAGCTTCTGTTTAGGGATTACTGGGTGTGGCCTTGCTTAAAGATAGATGGTTACCTCTTAAGAATGCTGCCTAACCCCATAATTATGTGATTCTGAAATAGAATGTCACCTAGCACCTTAATTTTGGTTATGAAAAAGAGTTATAGAATATTCTTTTTCTAAATATTTCAGAGAATTACTTAGCTTCTGTTTAGGGATTACTGGGTGTGGCCTTGCTTAAAGATAGATGGTTACCTCTTAAGAATGCTGCCTAACCCCATAATTATGTGATTCTGAAATAGAATGTCACCTAGCACCTTAATTTTGGTTTTTTCTATTTTAATCTATGTATAATTTGCTTTAAAGTTCATTGATTTTTTTCCTAGTTTAGCTCTATAATATTACACAATTATTTTATAATAGGTGGGATATTATTTCAAGATATTTCTGAATTAGATTCTGACTGCTTCTGTCTCTGCTGATGGCTCAAATACATTACCTAATGTCCCTGAATCTCACATTCTCTACTTCTCAAACAAAGATTATAACAGATATTTCTGAAAGATTGTGTGAAAATAACTGATGCTACAAAAATAGCTTAAAAGCTGTAAGTACAAAGAACTTAAATATTACTGTAAAAGCTCACTTTTATTTGGCATGCTTTTTCAAAGTACATTTTGTAAAACAAGAATTACCTCTGCTGTTGCTCTTCAGTTGCTAAGTTATGTCCAACTCTTTCTGACCACATGGATTGCAGCATACCAGGTTCCTCTGTCCTCCACTATCTCCCAGAGTTTGCTCAAATTCATGTCTATTAAGTCAGTGATGCTACTAACCATTTCATTCTCTGCCACCTCCTTCTCCCTTTTGCCTTCAGTCTTTCCCAGCATCAGGGTCTTTTCCAATAAGCTGGCTCTTCACATCAGGTGGCCAAAGTATCAGAACTTCAGCTTCAGCATCAGTCCTTCCATTGAATATTCAGGGTTGGTTTCTTTTAGGATTGACTGGTTTGATCTCCTTGCTGTTCAAGAGACTCTCAAGAAAAACTATGTTGTTGCTCAGTCACTCAGTTGAGTCCGACTCTTTGTGATCCCATGGACTGCAGCACTCTAGCCTACCCTGTCCATCATCAACTCCCACAGCTTGCTCAAACTCATGTCCATAGAGTCGGTGATGCCATCCAACCATCTCATCCTCTGTCGTCCCCTTCTCCTCCTGCCTTCGATCTTTCCAGTATCAGGGTCTTCCAACAAGTCACTTCTTTGCATCAGGTGGCCAAACTACTGGAGCTTCAGCTTCAGCACCAGTCTTTCCAGTGAATATTCAGGACTGATTTCCCCTGTGATTGACTGGTTTGATCTCCCTGCAGTCCAAGGGACTCTCAAAAGTCTTCTCCAGGACCACAATTCGAAAGGATCAGTTCTTTGGCGCTCAGTGTTTGTTATGGTACAACTCTCACATTCGTACATGACTACTAGAAAAACCAGACCTTTGTAGGCAAAGTGATGTCTCTGCTTTTTAATACGCTGTCTAGGTTTGTCATAGATTTCTTTCCAAGGAGCAACCATCATTTAATTTCAGGATCACCTTGCCAGCCCCTTAAGATTGTCAGCTCTAAACATTTGTGTACTTTTACATTCTTCTATAAGATGTATTTGTAAATCATAAACCTGGAAGAAACCCGAGACCTTATCTAGCTTAAGTGAAGTGGGGTGAAAGGATTTCCAACTAACACCATTGAGGAAGTGACAGAACCAGGCATAAAACTCAAATGCTATTTTCTTGACTCTATGGTATCCATTCATTCACTGACTTATTCACTAACTGAATAAATATCTTCTGAGTGCTGCTGTGTGACAGGGTTTGTCCTAGGCCATGATGATACACAATTAATGAGAAAATAATCCTTGCTTTCCAGGAAATCGGTAGGGGAGGAAGGTGCAGGGGAAATAAATAAACAGGTAATTCTTTGATAAAAAGTATGCACAGAATACTTTGGGAAAATGTAAAAGGGGACCAGTTCTTGAGTGGGCAAAAAAAAAACTTCCAAGAGGAAGAGACCTGAGCTCTAAAGGACAAATAGAAACTAGTCAGGCAGAGAAACTAATGTGTGTGGCAGAGTAAACAGCATGTACAGGTCACTGAAGCATGAGAGCTTAGCTGTTCTGTGAAGCTGAAAATGATTCTATGTGATCTGAGCTCAGCATATAAAGTAGGGAATGGCAAGAGGTAAGACTGGAGAGATATAGCAGAGGCTGGATTATGTAGCGTTTGGTGTGCCAGGCTAAGGAACGTAAAGTACACACTAAAAGAAATGGCAGTTCAGTTCAGTCCAGTCCCTCAGTCATGGGCAACTCTTTGCAACCCCATGGACTGCAGCATGCCAGGCTTCCCTGTCCATCACCAACTCCCGGAGCTTTCTCAAACTCATGTCCATTGAGCTGGTGATGCCATCCAACCATCTCACCCTCTGTTGTCCCCTTCTCCTCCTGCCTTCAATCTTTCCCAGCATGAGGATCTTTTCCAATGAGTCAGTTCAACCCTATCACATGGATCCCAGCATTGTCTAACTCGATGAAACTATGAGCCACGCCATGTAGGGCCACCAAGATGGACAGGTCATAGTGGTGAGTTCTGACAAAATGTGGTCTACTGAAGAAAGCAATGCAAACCACTTTAGTATTATTGCCTTGAGAACCCCGTGAGTAGTATGAAAAGAAATGGCACGGGCAGTTAAAAATGACAGGGAACAATCTGGTCAAATTTGAATTCTACAATGAATATCCAACTCTGGTGAAGAAAACAGAATGAAGAGAAGTTAAAAGTTGGGACAGGTAGATCAATCAAAGCATTGTTGCTTTAATCCAAGGGCTTTATAGATCTGATTACTGTAACAGAAACCCAAATAATACAGGATTTTAAGATAAAACTTTTTTCCACTCTTAGGGCATAAGCAATCCAGGGCTGGTAGAACAGTTCCGGGACATGGACTGTCAGATGCTGTCCTTATTTGCACATTCTAGGACAATTCACAAATCCCATATATGCCTTATAGTCTAAGACATAGTAAAATGGAGAAAAGGTTATGTTTCCCTTTAAGTTTATGACCTAGAATTTTCATATCACCTCAGTTTATATCCCATTAGCCAGAATGTAGACACATAACCCCTGCTTATCTGCAAAGATAGCTAGGAAATGAAGTTTATATTCTGTGAGGCCATGTGTCCAGTTAAAAAACAAAGGTTTATTATCATAAACAAAGGGAAGAAGGAATTTCCTCGGGGACAAGTAGAAGCTTTCTATCATAGTACATAAGAGCAAAAGGACTTGATCCCTAAATCCTTTGTAGATTCAATGCAACGTCGGTCAAAATACCAGTGGTATTCTTCACAGAAATAAACAATCCTAAATTTGTATGAAACCACAAAGACTCCAAATAACCAAAGCAATCATGAGAAAAAAGAACAAAGTAGAAATATCACAGTTCTTGACTTTAAACTGTACTGCAAATCTACTGTAATAAAAACAGTATGGCAGTGAAACAAAAATAAACATATAGGCCAGTGGAAAAGAATTAAGAGACCAGGATTAAACCTTTGCTTAATGGTCACCTAATACCCAATGAGGAAAGAATAGTCTCTTCAATAAATGGTTTTGGGAAAACTGGATATTAGATAAACACATGTAGAACAAGGAAATTGGATCCACGTCTTGCACCACTACAAAAATTAACTTCAAATGGATCAAAGTCTTAAACATAAGATACGATGCTATGAAAGTCCTAGAATAAAGCCTAGAGAAGTTCCTTGTCTTGGAAATAATTCTTTTAGTTATGATACCAAAAGTACAAACAACAAAAACTAAAGTCAACAAGCTGGAACTACATCATCAAACTTAAAAGCTTTTATCACAGCAAAAACAAACAAACAGTTAACAAGACTAAAAGGAAATCTATAGAATGGGAGAAAAATTTTACAAATTATTTATCAGACAGGAAGTTAATATACAAAATATATAAAGAACTCATACCACTCAATAACAAAAAGATAGTCAAATTAAGAAATGGGCAGAAGAACTAATTAGACATTTTCCCCAAGTCATCCAAATAGCCAACAGCTAAATGAAAAGTTGCTCAAGATCACTAATCATCAGGGAAGTGCAGATTAAAACCACAATTAGTTATTGCCTCACATTAGTTTGAATAGTTATCAAGAAGACAAGAGGTAACAGATGTGGAGCCCTAAATGGGAAACTAAATGGGAAACCTTAAAAACAAAGGGGCTAGCTTTGCTGTGGAAAACCTAAGATGGCACCTGGCAGAAGAGATGGGGGCAGGGTCTGTTTTTTGTCAAAGTTTTTGATTGGCTCTCTTGATTTCCGTGCACGTGGACAGCGTGTGATCACCATAGACTCCTGTTATAACGAAAGCCCATGCCGATTTGACCTTTAACGTGATTGGTACAATTATGTAAAGTCCCTTGCAACCAAACCCCCCCACCCCCAATCCCACTTTGCCTTTATAAGCTGAGAGGTTGCAACAATAAAGCGGAACTGCTTAGACGGAACCCCTGTCGCATCTGATTGTCTCTCACTTACCGTGGGGGAAGGGGGGCTGGGTTGGCAGACAGCAGGCTCACCTCTCCTCAGGAACCCTTGGCTTTGCTGAGGGAAGTTCCACTGCCTCTACTCTTTCTGCGGAGCACCCCCGAAAACAAATTCTGGCAAGGTTGTGGAAAAAAGGGAATTTTATGCATAGTGGAAATATAATATGTCGCAGCCACTGTGGGAAAAACTGTGGCAGTTTCTCAAAAAATTAAAAAAAAAAAAACTTTCATATAATCTAGCAATTCCACTTCTGGGTATTTATCTGAAGGAAACCAAAAAATGGACTCTAAAAGGTATTGAAGCAACCCAACTGGTCATTGGTAAGTGAATGGATAAACAAAATGCCCTACATAAATATAATGTAATACTCAGTTCAGTTCAGTCACTCAGTCATGTCTGACTCTTTGCGACCCCATGAATCGAAGCACGACAGGCCTCCCTGTTCATCACCATCTCTCCAAGTTCACTCCATTATTCACCCATAAGAAGAACATCCTGCTATTTGCAACAATATGAATGAAACAAGCACATTATGGTAAGTGAAATAACAGAGAGAGAAAGACAAGTACTCTGTGATATCACTTATATAGGAAATTTTAACAAACTAAACTTGTGAAAACAGAGAATAAAAAGGTGGCCACGATGACCAGGAAGACAGGACAGATGCTGTTTAAAGGATACTAACTTACTACACGGAGAAGGCAATGGCACCCCACTCCAGTACTCTTGCCTGGAAAATCCCATGGGTGGAGGAGCCTGGTAGGCTGCAGTCCATGGGGTCGCTAAGAGTTGGACACGACTGAGCGACTTCACTTTCACTTTTCACTTTCATGCGTTGGAGAAGGAAATGGCAACCCACTCCAGTGTTCTTGCCTGGAGAATTCCAGGGACGGGGGAGCCTGGTGGGCTGCCGTCTGTGGGGTCGCACAGAGTCGGACACGATTGAAGCAACTTACTACAAATAGTACATGAGCCCTAGAGTTATAACTCCAGTACAGTGAATATAGATAGCAATATTATAATCATCAAACTTGTTAAGATACTAGAATTTAAGTATTCCAACTACTAAAAAGATAATTATGTAATGTGATAAAGGTTCTAAGTGTCACTACAATAGCAATCATATTACAATACAGAAATGTATCAAATTAGTTTGTTTTACCCATGAACAGAACAGCCTGATGGGCTACAGTCCATAGGGTTGCAAAGAGTCAGACAACTGAATCGACTGAGCAAGCACGCGCACACACACCTTAAATTCACATGATGTAATAAGTCAAATATATTTCAATTAGAAAAAGAAAAAAATTAGAAAAGAACCTGAAGTAAGGCAGTAGCAGTGACAGTGAAGGGAAGTGGACAAATTTGAGAGTTAATTAGGGGGCACAGTTGACTCAGCTGTAGACTGGCTATAGAAGGAAAGGGACAGGATAGTGCCAGAAATGATACTCAGGTTTCTGACTTGGGAACCTGGGTGAATGATGTTTACTATAAAAAATTAGGGAAGAAGTAAAAAAGCTCCCAGTTTTGCACAAAGGGAGTTTGAAGTGTGTACAGGATTTAGGCAAAAATATTCAGTGGTCAGTTTTGGAATCCAGAGTATTTATGTGGAAATTTGGTATAGGAAAGAAGATGTTATTTGTGATCTGAGAGCAGGAAAAATATAACAACCAAGGGAAAGAAGAAAAGGCTGAGAGCAGTAACCAAATTTTTGAAGAGAAAAGTGGTAAAGGGATACTAAAGAGGAGGACAGGAAGAAAGGACAAAGAAAATAAGAGGAAAATGACTGCGGCATCTTAAAAGCCAAATATGGAGAGCTTTTCAAAAGGCACAATAAAAATCATTCATACTCAGCCATAAAAAAGAATGAAAATTTGCCCTTTGCAACAACATGGATGGACCAACCTAGAGGGCACTGTGCTTGGTGAAATAAGTTAGATAAATGCTGTATTTTTTCACTTATGAAAAGTAAAAGTGAAAGTCACTCAGTCGTGTCCAACTCTTTGCAACGCCATGGACTATATATAGTCCAAGGAATTCTCCAGACCAAAATACCAGACTGGGTAGTCATTCCCTTCTCCAGGGGATCTTCCCAACCCAGGGATCGAACCCAGATTTCTCATATTGCAGGTGGATTCTTTACCAGCTGACCCACAAGGGAAGCCCATGTGGGACCTAAAAATAAAATAAATTATTAAGTTTAACAACACAGAAAAAGACTCACAGATATAGAGGCTGAACTAGTGGGTACCAATGAGGAGAGGGAAGCTGGGAGGGACAAGATAGGGGTAGATTAGAAGGTACAAACTACTATGTATAAAATAAATAAGCTACATAGTTGCAATTTGCAGCACAGGAAATATAGACAATATTTTATACTATATTTAAATGGATATAATCTATGAAAATATTACATCATAATGTTGTACACCAACAATTAATATAATATTGTAAGTCAACTATATTTCAATAAAAAAATAATAAAATTTAAAAATAAACGTTATTCAGGAGCATTATTGGGAGAGTTCCCAAGGAAATAATGAACAAGCTGGAGATTTCCAAGAAGATGATTGAGTCATTACTTATCTGAGGCAGGGAATCTAAATAAAAGCAATAATGGCGCCAATTTTAAAGATTTTGGGGAAGATAAAATTAAATAATTCAGAAACTTTGCACATAGTACTCAATAAGTATTAGCTATTCTTGCTGTTTTTATAATTATTAGAAGCATTATTTTGAAATCCACTTAATAACTATGAGTTTTCTACCTCCTGTTTCATGTCCTTTCATCCTCCTCTCCCTCTCCATTCTCACCCTATCCTTACCACAGTGAATAATGCCTAGCATAAGAACACTGTGAAAAACCTGAACTCTATTAGCAACCCTTTTGGTATGGTCAAATCAGTGGATCACAAAAATTCACATATAATGAAATCAACTACTACCTATAAAGACTGACTAAGCAGAGTCCACCTATTTTTAGAGCTTTTCTTTGCTGTATTTTTGTTCTTTCTGCAGTTAGACATAGCCTTATTGTGTGTCTCTTTACATGTTTTAAAAGACATAACATTTACCAGCGGACTTCATAGCACAGTAAAGGACATGGGTAATGATGAGACATTCTTATGCTACCACCTTAGAATTTTTAAAAAATTTCATTAAAGTTCAGTTTCCTTATTTGTAAAATTGGAATTATAATAACACAAGAGATAGTAACATCAAAGCATTTTATGAGTGCTTTTGCCTTTTGGAATTCACTGTTCCATTTGAAATGTTTCAAACTTCTAAAGGAAAAAAAATCACAAATTCTCTTGAGGTAAAACAAATATAAAGAATAACAATTCTCTTTTCCCAAATGTAGACATAACTCTTAACATTCCATAAGTAATGTTATATTTCATTGTGCAAATGGTGCAACTAATCCTCTATGTTCTTTCTATATCTAAAGAGGATGGATAGGAGACAGGGTGGAGGGGCTTGTGAAAGCTTCTGAATGGCTCAGTACCTAAGTTTTTTCTTTATTAAAAAAAATAATTTGTACCAATGCAATTTCTCTGTTAGAACTTTTGTGATAAAGAACAGAATGTCTCTAGTAAATAGGATGAGTTAGAGAGAAGACCACCATAGGCAGGGATGGGTAAAACTGAAAACTGAGAATAAATAGGAATTAGCCAGAAGAGATGGGCTTTCCTGATAGCTCAGTTAGTAAAGAATCTGCTTGCAATGCAGGAGACCCTGGTTCAATTCCTGGGTCAGGAAGATCTGCTGGATAAGGGATAGGCTACCCACTCCAGTATTCTTGGGCTTTCCTTGTGGCTTAGCTGGTAAAGAATCCACGGGCAACGTGGGAGACCTGGGTTTGATTCTTGCATTGTGAAAATCCCCTGGAGATAGAAAAGGCTACCCACTCCAGTATTCTGGCTTGGAGAATTCTATGAACTGTATAGTCCATGGGGTTGCAAAGAGTCAGACAAGACTAAGCGTCTATCATTAATTCAGCCCGAAGAGATTAGATGATGAGGCTAATAGAAAAGAGGCTGAGTGGAGCAATAACTAGAGGTAGCTTCCTGATACACTGTTTTAACCTGCATTGTCCAGTATAGTAGCCACCAGTCCTAAGTGACACTGAGCATGTGAAATGTGACTAGTCTAAATGGAGATGTGCTATATGGCAACCCACTCCAGTACTCTTGACTTCACTTTCACTTTTCATTTTCATGCATTGGAGAAGGAAATGGCAACTACTCCTGTGTTCTTGCCTGGAGTATCCCAGGGACGGGAGAGCCTGGTGGGCTGCCATCTATGGGGTCACACAGAGTTGGAACGACTGAAGCGACTTAGCAGCAGCAGCATACATGTAAAATTACACTGGATTTCAAAGGTGTAGTATGAATAAAAGATTTTAAATTTAGTGATTAGTAATTTTTACATAGATTATATGTTGAAATGATACATTCAATATATGGGACTAAATAATATATATTCAGTTCAGTTCCTGAGTAGTGTCCGACTCTTATCGACCCCATGGACTGCAGCATGCCAGGCCTCCCTGTCCATCACTAACTCCCAGAGTTTACTCAAACTCATGTTCATTGAGTCGTGATGCTATCCAACCATCTCATCCTCTGTCGTCCCCTTCTCCTCTAACCTTAAATCTTTCCCAGCATCAGGGTTTTTTCAAATGAGTCAGCTCTTTACATCAGGTGGCCAAAGTATTGGAGTTTCAGCTTCATTAGCAGTCCGTCAAATGAGTATTCAGGACTGATTTTCTTTAGGATGGACTGGTTGGATCTCCTTGCAGTCCAAGGTACTCTCAAGAGTCTTCTCCAACACCATAGTTCAAAAGCATCAATGCTTTAGCACTCAGCTTTCCTTATACTCCAACTCTTACATCCATACATGACTAATGGAAAAACCATAGCCTTGAATAGACTTTGTGGGCAAAGTAATGTCTTTGCTTTTCAATATGCTGTCTAGGTGGTCATAACTTTTCTTCCAAGGAGTAAGTGTCTTTTATTTCATGGCTGCAATCATCATCTGCAGTGATTTTGGAGCCTCCCAAAATAAAGTCTGCCAGTATTTCCACTGTTTCTCCATCTGCTTGCCATTAAGTAATGGGACCCGATGCCATAATCTTTGTTTTCTGAATGTTGAGCTTTAAGCCAAATTTTTCACTTTCCTCTTTCACTTTCATCAAGAGGCTTAGTTCTTCTTCACTTTCTTCACATAACACTCTTTAGTTCTTCCTCACTTTCTTCACATAAGGGTGGTGTCATCTGCATATCTGAGGTTATTGATATTTCTCTTGATTCCAGCTTTTGCTTCTTCCAGCCCAGTGTTTCTCATGATGTACTCTGCATAGAAGTTAAATAAGCAGGGTGACAATATATAGCCTT